>JANHGC010009892.1:23229-36106 GCA_027560395.1 Boaedon fuliginosus | reverse complement strand
GGGAACCTAATGCTTATGTTGCTTTATACTTAGGTTGTTTGCCACCTTGTGTTCCCTGACAGGGGAAGAAAGGCAGAATACAAATTTCATTAATAAATAAATATGCCTCAAATTTTAAATTATTTTAGAGGAAGGGTTTTAATGAATGGAATATAATCTTTTTCAGCGGAGGTTTGTTTTCTGCTTAAAAGGGGTCCATGATTTGAAATAATTTGTTCAAGATAAACTTATGAGAAAAATCTTTTTTTTTCTAGTCGCACCGCAAATTTTCAGCTCCCAGGCATGGCTCTTTGGGCTTTCTGCCACGTAAGCGGAGTTCTCGCCATCGAGGAAAAGTGAAGAGCTTTCCTAAAGATGATGTTAGCCAGCCTATCCATCTCACTGCATTTCTTGGATACAAGGCAGGCATGACTCACATTGTCCGAGAAGTTGATAGAGTTGGGTCCAGTAAGTATTCCTTTACTCTGTGGATTGGGGTGGGAGAGTGAAACTGGTGTTTGCCACTAGTTTTTAAGATGTAGCATCAAAACAAGTCATCTTTCTGGTGGAGACTAGTTAGACTGCAGTTGCTTAGCCAGTCAGACTGCAGTTGAAGTACAGTTGGGAAGTCTGACTTAAGTGCCATCTTCTCTTTCTGATTGTGTAATAGTTTGTCTTTTGTATAGGTATAAGAAAACATCTTTTAATCCCTTTGAGTTTCCCAGGGTAGTTTTCGCTAAGGTGTTTAAGTTAAGATCGGCAGCCTATAAATTTTATGAATAAAATAATTTAACTTGCAGAACTGAAAGATTAGATTATTTCTGGGTGTAGCATTTTGCTTTTTCCATTAATTATAAGAAAAAACTTTAAGGATGCTTTAACTGCTTTACGGATGACTTCTGTAACATCTGATTCACAGAGGTGAACAAGAAAGAAGTTGTAGAAGCAGTTACTGTGGTGGAAACCCCGCCTATGGTCATCGTTGGGATTGTGGGCTATGTGCAAACTCCCCGTGGCCTTCGCACCTTCAAGACTGTGTTTGCGGAACACATCAGTGATGAGTGCAAGCGTCGTTTCTACAAGAACTGGTATGATAACCGAATTTTCTTATGTGGGAAAGTAACAACGTTTATTACATTTGACTGTATGCTACTTCTGGCAGGGATGGAAGTGAGTCTGGGAGTAGAGCACTGAAAACCCTGAAAAGGGTCTGTTCTTGTTGAGATTTAGAAATGAAACATTAGCTGCACTACACATGATGATTTTCTCGACGGGCGGACATAAGGAATCGCCTTTGGCGTTTGTTGCTGATTGTCGAGTGCACTGAGTGTAGTTTCCATCATCGGAGTGATTTCAGGGTGGTGTAGTTTAAGAATTTCTGACATTCTCTGATTTCTTCCATATGATTTAATTGGAGTGATGATTCAGGAAATTATTTTCTATAGCACATTTGGAGTCTTGCATGTGAAGTGCAACTCCCACCTATACATGTAGGGAAGTTTGTGTTAAAGTGACATGTAATGTAAGACAAGATTATTTCTGTACATATTAATGTTCTTTGGCATTTGTGGCAGCTCCGCTCAGCATTGGCAGGTTGGCCACTGTCTGATGAGCTCCAGGCTCCGCTTGCTGGTGGAAAAAATTACTTGGAAGCTGGCAATGAGCTATTCAACCCCCTGGCGGTTTCTTCCACTCAGCCACCTCTCTGGGTGGGCTGATGAAGGGCTGTGCCAATCCCCCTCTGTGCTCTGCTCCTTGAAGGCATAAGTCCAAGAAGAAGGCCTTTACCAAGTACTGTAAGAAGTGGCAGGATGAGGAAGGCAAGAAACAACTGGAGAAAGACTTCAACAGCATGAAGAAGTATTGCCAGGTCATCAGGGTCATTGCCCACACACAGGTGAGTACTTTCCTGTTTTCTCTCCACATGTGGATTTACAGACAATGAAGTCTTATCCAAGGAATTGCTGCTGTTATTGCTATTATTAAATTATAAGCTGCTTAACTTCTAATATTACTCAACACTTTGTAAAGCTATGTGTTCTGTAGGAACTAAATTGTCCTATTGGACATTTCATTGTAAAATGTTATTTGACTTCCCTGAAGGCTTTCAGTTTTGTGGAGTATTTCACCAGATTTGTTTTGTTACTTATTCTTCTCCCTGTTACTCATCTGGGTCTTGCTTATAAACAAACTGCTTATCGATTTTGGCAAGGAAAAGTAGTTGGGAACACTGGTGCTTTTTTAATTTCGCTTTTTAGTGCACAGGGCCTCGAGTGTGGCCTATTCTGAGAACAAACAATCTTTCTTCATCTTGATCTGATGGCGGGAAAAATTCACAAGCGAATAAAAAAACGAAGCTTCTTGTACAAACTATAATATTGCCTCTGTTGCTCCATCAGATGCGCATGCTTCCACTCCGGCAAAAGAAATCTCACCTAATGGAGATCCAGGTGAATGGTGGCACCATAGCTGAGAAGGTGGAATGGGCTCGAGGAAAGCTGGAACAGCAGGTGCCTGTGTCCACTGTCTTTGGCCAAGATGAAATGATAGATGTCATTGGAGTCACTAAGGGCAAGGGATATAAAGGTAACTATTGCTTTTAGGTATAGTGAGGATGGTTTTCCAACCCTATGTAGGTTTTGGGGTAACTTTTGAGTTTATGTTGGCCTTGTGACAAGGAGAGCAAACTCTGATCTGCATTAAAGTACTGCTCAGTGATGAGGACATGGAATATGCACTGGGCACAGTGCCTGAGACCCATGAGGAGTTTATTCCATGCTGCCTTCCTTCTGAGAGCAGCATCATAATGAAGGATGGAAGGGAACAGGGTGGTCAGTAAAAGATAATTGCAGAGGCTTCCTGGGTAGTTTAGTTTCGTTTTTAGTGTTTTCTCAAAGAACTAGTAACAGAGTAACTTGACAAGTTCTGTGTTCTTATTCTTAGGAGTCACTAGCCGATGGCATACAAAAAAATTGCCCCGCAAAACTCATAGGGGCCTACGTAAAGTAGCTTGTATTGGTGCATGGCATCCTGCTCGTGTGGCCTTCTCTGTGGCTCGTGCTGGTCAGAAGGGGTACCATCACCGTACAGAAATCAATAAAAAGGTAAGTGGGTGTGCTTTAACATTTTGCAGCCTTGAGTTGGTGCCCACCCAGGTTGAAGTAGTCCCTTGGTATTGGCTGTACTCATTGCAATTAGTATGAGTTGACGTACTGTTACTTCTACTTTAAAAGCTTCTGTTTTGGTTTGGGAGAATACCAGCATATTGAGTGGGTTTGGATTCATAATTTTGAAAAGGAATAAGATAACTGACGTATATTGTTAATGGAAGAGTTGCAGTGCAGTGTCACCTGTTGGTATCGAAAAGGAGTAAAGTATAGTTAAATTGCTGTAGAAGAAATGTAATTGTGTATATGTGTGTAAAATGTTGGCTAATGTCAAATCTTTGGCAGTTGACAGAAAAATCCAGTGGATGTTAATCAGAAGTCCCCAGATGATAATGCAAATTTCAGCTGCATTTTAGTTTGCAGTTTTCACTCCGTATTTGTTGATAGACACACAGAATACTTGGAACAAATACTTATAGTCTTTTACCTACATGGGTAACAAATAAGGAGTATGTACTGTTCTTCAGAAAGTATTTCTGTATTGATGAACCTTCTTTGCCATGTATTAACTTTTTAGATCTACAAAATTGGACAAGGTTACCAGATCAAAGATGGCAAGCTAATAAAAAATAATGCTTCAACAGAATATGATCAGTCTGACAAGAGCATTAACCCTCTGGTGAGTTGTGTTTAAAAATTGAAAATTAAGCAAACTTTGAGTAGTAAAGATAGGGTAACCATGTTTTAATGGAGCAGAATGGTGATCAGTACTGGTAAAGGTAAAGGTTCCCTCGCACATAGGTGCTAGTCATTCCTGACTCCAGGGGGCAGTGCTCATCTCCGTTTCAAAGCCAAAGAGCCAGCACTGTCAGGAGACTTCTCCGTGATTATGTGGCCGGCGTGATTAAACGCCAAAGGCGCATGAAACACTCTTAACTTCGCACCAAAGGTGGCCCCTATTTTTCTACTTCCATTTTTTTAACATGCTTTCGAACTGCTAGGTTGGCAGAAGCTGGAACAAGTAACGGGAGCTCACTCGGTTATTTGGCACTAGGGATTTGAACCCCCAAACTACCGATCTTTCTGATCGACAAGCTCAGCGTCTTAGCCACTGAGCCACTATAATAGTTTTTATTATCTCTTAGAATGTGTTTTGGTATTTTATTTTATTTTTTCATCATTAGTTGCTCTGGATTCTCTGCCTTGAAAAAAAACTAATCATTTGAGTTTTTGGTAGAATCCCACAGGGAATAAGAGGAACTGGCTTAAATAGTGGAAACAACTTAAAATATTGCTTCCTTTACCACACAGGGTGGATTTGTCCATTATGGTGAGGTTACCAATGATTTCATTATGTTGAAAGGATGTGTTGTTGGGACCAAGAAGAGAGTTCTCACTCTGCGCAAGGTGAGTATTTCAAAGACATTGATGGTTGCTGAGGATCCTCTGCTTTCTTGTCCAGAAAGAAGTCAGATTTTCCAACAACCATTTACCATCTGCAGAACCTCTCCCTAGATAGACAATAACTGACTTAGTTACATACTTTAATTCTAATCATGCCTGCAACAAAAAAGAACCCCTCCTGATTTAAGCATGGAAGCACTCATAGGCTGCTCACTTCTTTTATATCTGAATTCATCCCTCTTGCACTAGGATTGAGTGGAGCACTCAAATAGCATCAAGCATTATACACTTTGCACCTATACCATATAATCCAACTCTTTCTAATGTGGACTCCGGGCATTTCAAATAATGTACATCCAGGAGCTACGCAAACTAGAATTCTAGAACTTGTAGGCAAGAATTGGAGAGCTCTTAAAATCTAGCGGGCTGATAAGTGCAGTGGAAGTTGTAGGTTTGCTGTAACGTTTAACTGTTGGGTTTTGAATGGGGGCTAATGGGATTTCTTAAATTGACTGTTGATCAGATTTTTTCTAATCCTTTCCATTTTCCTGTGTAGTCCTTGCTGGTGCAGACCAAACGTCGGGCCCTGGAGAAGATTGTCCTGAAGTTTATCGATACCACTTCCAAATTTGGCCATGGCCGTTTCCAGACAGCAGAAGAGAAGAAGGCTTTCATGGTAATGAGTTATTTCCTTTCAATTTGTTATCTCAAATAATGGTTTTGATAGTGTCCTCTTTTTTGTGCTTTCTGTTACTTACTGTATCTACAGCATAATTCATTCCACAGTATAGAGAAATAATAGAGTAACTGTTGTGGGTCAGGACAGTAATCAAGGCTTGTATAAAATTTACTACCTAGATGAGTTGTGACTTCAAAATTCTGCTTTCACCATTGATAAAGATTTAATATTAATTGGAAGCTATAATGTTACTCTAGTGAAGATTTTCTGGAATTGATGCCCATATGTCTTTCTTACCATTTTTGTATGATAGTGCATAACTTAAATTGTGACAAGAGGAAGGAAGTGGTTCTATACCTGAAAACTGTACAGTTATACTTGATTCAGGTTTTCCAGTTTTGGATTTGCAAGCCATTATGGGGGAGACAACATTACTTTCTTGTTCGCTACTTTTTCTTTGAACTTTCCCCATAGCTTTCATAGCAGTATAAGAATTGAGAGCTGTTTGCATGCCCATTCTCATATTAAGATCCTCTATGCTATGTGCAAAATTAAAAATGAGTCACATTTCTTAAGAGTTTGCCTTTAAAACTGGCACAGATTTATATAGAGGAACCTACATGAGTTTGAGTGGGAGTTGATTTGGTCCAATTCCCAAAGCAAATTTATTTTCTTTGTCTTCCTTGGCAAGTTTAATAAATTTAACACTTCCAGTATTTTAACTGTTGGAGGTGTAAAGGTGTTAAACTTTCTATGTAAATGTAGTTGCTGAAGTTGTTTTTAAAGGACTCCATCTATGTTTAAACATTTCCAAAACCAACATATATTAGATATAGTTTACATGACTAAACTTCAGACAGTGCTACATCAAGTGTCCAGTAGGTGGCAACATACGCTCACTAATTGCTGTTTGCTGTTTCCAAAAAGGAAAATACCCCACCTAAAGTATCCTTACTGGTACCTACTATGTAAATTGAGATTCTTTTTTCCTTTTTTTCAGGGACCACTCAAGAAAGACCGTATTGCCAAAGAGGAGAGTGCTTAATATTTGGCGTATTGTGATTTTCATCTGTAGTTTATAATAAAACTACAAATAAACTCTTTGTTTTGTCTTGTACTTATAGAATTGTTGCTGTTTATCAGTGTTAAATTAGGTTTTAATGGCAGATTGCGTAATACCAGGAAGTATTGATCTACATGTTGTTGTACTGTCAAAATAAAAAGCGTAGTTGATACCTGATTCTGGAAGCCATTGATTAAAATTAATTGAAATTTATTTGGCTTTCCAGCGTTTAGGATTTCCTAAACACTGGAACGCCAAATAAATTTCAATTAATTCAATTCTTTCAAGACTTTCTGCACTCTTTGAGTGGAAATATTTGCAATTGATTTTGACAGCTTTTGTACCTGAAACAATCTATTGCATTTCATTAAGGAAGATATTTGAAGCAGATGTTTAATGTGTGATATTATAAAGAAAGTTCTCCAGAAAGAATCAGTGGAGGCAAAGTCAACCCCCCGGCATATTTTGTTCTTAATGTGACTGCAGAAGCTGAGACTTGTTTAAAAAGACATTTTCATGGTGACATGTTAGGCTTCATCAGTGCCCAAATTAGAGTGAGGTATGCTGGTCCCTTTATTTTGTGTTCCAAAATACTAGTGATTCCTTGAAAAGATGTTAAAACCTGAAATGACTTATTTTCACACTTGACAACTTCCTTACATTTTGAAAACAATCCAGCAACTAGAAAGATTGATACGAATGTGTAGCCAGAGTTGATAACTTGGAAATCACTTTGCAGCCTTGATCTCTAAAAGGTTTTGACGCTTTGAAGGGAGATGGCCAGGAAATCAAAAGGTTTGTAGGGTAGATAGTAATGGCATTTCAGGAAAAGATAAAACAAAAATAAAAGGACAAGTAATTATTGTATTGTTGCCAAATAAAACATGGATGTAGGCACTTAGTCTGAGTTGAGGGAGGCTTTTCCCTTCCAGCTTAAAAAGTTCTGCTATTGGAAATGTGTGAAATTTTCCACATATAAACTAGTAAATGAAATAATGAGATCGCTAGTTTCAGGTGGAGTGTGGATTGGGGTATGTTTGAAATAAAATATGCATGTTTGGTCAGAGATGTTTTGGGGTCGGTGGCAGTTCAAAGGAAGAAAATAGTATTGGGAAGATCTGGGAGAAAAGGGATAGGTGGCCAATTGAGAAGGACCAGTTTGGTCAAGTGGTTAAGGCATCAGGCTAGAAAGCAGGTAACTGAGTTCAAATCCTGCCTTAGCAATGAAAGCATGAAAGCCAGCTGGGTGACTTTGGGCCAGTCGCTCCTGGATGGTTGTGGGAAAACAGAAGGAGGAAGGTGTGTTGGACATGTTTGCTGCCTTGAGCTATTTGTAAAAATAAAGGCAGGATACAAATGAACGAATAGGCTGTACTTGGAAAGTGAACACTTCGAGAGCACATTAGGAAAAGGGAGGGTGCTGGGAGTACAGTTGGAAAAAAGAACGAGGTGGACCACTTTATGTTAGATACCTACAATAGCCTTCGGCATATTTTTCAAGTCAAAGTTCAGAAAAACCTGGCCATGTTTATGATGGATTTCTGAAGCCTATGTTTTGTACTTGAAACCAAACATTTTTCCATTCGGGACATCCCTAGTATGGTATAAATGTAGAAAATAGGCATTGTACAGAAAATAACCAGACTACCATTTCTGTGCCCTCAAGTCATGAATCTTAGCAACCAGATGCCCCCAACTTAGTATTTCAGGTCTTTCAAGGGTGCATTTATCCCTGTCATGGATTCCTCCGCTTTGATAATGGTCATCCTATCTTTCCCAGCATTATAGCTGTCTCCAGAGAGCTAGGTCTCTGCATAATGTATCCAAAATAGGATAATTTGAGCTGCTTCGTTGATACCATGAGAACTGCTAATTCTTACATAAAACATGCTGTGTCCTGTCTTTGTTGAGCTCCATAAATCAACATCTTTTGAAAAAACAACACTGAAGCTATTGGATAAGCAGTTCTCTTTAAGGGGGTTGGGTGTAGGTGTTCCATATCAATGAGGTGACATGACAAGGCCTCTTATTTGCCAAGCCTTCCCTTAACAGGCATCATAATTTGGCACCAGGTTCTTTGGGGGATCTCAGAAAAGGTCAGCGTGAAGCTAGAAAGAGATAAAACAATTACTAAAAATGTCCATCAGTCTCCACATTCTTCCCAGGAATAGTTGTCCAACAAAAATCACTCCCAAGAATAAAAAATGTTTTTTTTTTAAAAATGGATGTTACAAAGTATTACAGAATAACAGCAAAGAATCTGCAAGGCATATTTGTATTTTCTAAAATCAACATTTTAAGAATGAACAAGAATGGAATGGGGTGGCAGGGGGAGGAATAAGGCAAAAAAAATGCTTGTCATTAGTGCTGCTTGTCTCAAGTTTGCTAATGACCATTTTAATGGTTCAATGGACTTTTCAGGATAGCAATGTCGACAGATTAAAGTAGAACTTTTTGGCATTGGCAAATTGGAGGAAATTTAAACCCATCCCAACAACCATGAAGCATGAGAGAACAAGAATTCTAAATTCTACCTGCAAAATTCTACTGGAGGATATCAAGATGTCTTGTGGGTTAAAGCTAAAACAAGTTGTGCAATCCAGTAATCCATAAATTTGCTCTAGAGTGATTGGTTAAAGCCCCGATTTCATGCCGATTTAATCTTTCTGGTATGTCTGAATCAAGAAGTTCTTGCAAGATAGTCCAACAATATCAACAGTGAAATAGTGTTATAAAGAGGAATAAGTCAAAATACCTTCAAGCCAATATAGAGGATATCAACGTACAGGGATAAAATAGGTTTTAGGTCATTTATTGCTAAAGGAGATGCCACCAATTAGTAAATCAAAAATGTCATAATTTTTCCAGCAAAGACTGAATGTTGGCTCATGTTCTATTTAGATAAGAGACTAGTCTTTAACCAGAATCTTCATATCTATTAGTCTGTTAACAGGTCTTAGATGCTGCTCAGATGATACTATATGTCACAATACTCTGTAGGATCATGGATAATTCTAAAAAAATTGCAAACTTTCACCACTGTATGATGATTACTGTACTCATTATGATTGGAAAGATTGATGCTGAAGGGCTGGAATAATGGAATATACAGTGGATGGGAAATATGAATAAACCAAAGGAATTTCCCCCAGCATGATGCAGTGATTCTGGAAACGTGTGATATAAACATCCTTTTCTATAGAAGGGATGCAGAAGAACAAGTTGGTTGAATATGCAAGTGAATGTATAAATGTCAAAACTGCTCTCTTTTAAATAGCTATATTGCAAAGTATTGACCAGATCTTAATAGTCCTATCATCTGCAGCTTAGAAGGATATACTGTAGGAGGAATTGAGGTGGATAAAATTATTCATTATACTATGGTATTTTACAGTTGAGATAGGATGACCACTGAAAAACTATTCATCACATTGTTTTTATATGACAGAAATGAAAGGAAAACTTAAACCACATATTGCCAGAGACCTTCCAATAAAGCCTGAACTCCAATCTTGATCCCTTAAAAATTTCCATGGCAGCTTTAAAGCACTGGAACAAGATGTCTTAATCTTTGGGCAGCTAGCTAACTTAGGGACACAAAGAAAAAGACTGTGGTATCTCCCCATCCCCAGCAATTAGTACCTGAAAAAACTGACTGGTTTACCAAATAATAGGGAGCCTTGCAAGCCATGTAATTTATTAGATACATATTCTGTATTTCCTTCAGAAGTTGAAGGTGGACTATATAATACCTCCGAGACCGCCTGCTGCTATCATATGCCTCCCAGTGCCCAGTTAGATCTCATAGGGAGGGCTGCTCTGAGTGCTGTCGGCCAGACAATGCCGACTGGCAGGGCCACGGGCAAGGGCCTTCTCTGTGGCGGCTCCGTCCCTGTGGAATTCGGTCCCCGCGGAAATCAGAACCATCTCCAGCTTGTCTGGATTTTGCAAGGCACTGAAGACCTGGCTTTGCCGGCAAGCGTGGCCCTAATTACCTCCTTCCTCCCCACCGCCCCGTGTACAACTGTGTGAGTGAATGTGGTTTTGTGATTTTTATATATGAACTGTTTTTTTATTGTACTGTTTTTTATTTGTTGCCGCCTCCAGTTCCCCATCTGGGTGAAGAGAGGCGGGATATAAATCGAATAAAATAAATAAATGCTCTTTCCTCTCATTTTACTCCAGGACTGACATCTTGGCAGTCCGTATGTGACTGGCTCAGAATCACCCAATGAATTTCCATGACTATGGTGGGCTTGAACTTGGACTCCTCTGTGCCAGCCCAGCTCCTCAACCACTATAGTTACTGCTTCTGTTTATGTGGCACCCTGAGCCTAATTTTATAGCCTAATGTGTTATGCAGTATATTTTTACTTCAGTTGGGCATCAGTTCAAAAATGAGATTGAGCAAACATCATAAGCTTTCTTCTCATCTCAAGAGGAAAATTTGTTTGTTAAATGTACAGTGTATCTACAGTAGGCCAACATCTCAGTCTAGCCACAGGATGGGTTGGAGGGTTGACCTTCAGGCCAACAAACTGCAAAGCCAGCACACAAGGCAGAACGTACTTTCTTGAAATCTTTGACAAAAGCCTATGAATATCTGAAATGTATACATAACTAACCAGCTTAAGATCTGAACTGCCGTTGAATATCTTACATTTGCCCTTGCACATTCAATGGTTTTCTGGTCTTAGCTTTTCTGCAGAATTTGCAACACAGAAACTCAAAGGCAAAGCTGGCTCATTTAAGAGAAACTGTTGTTCAGCACATCTAGCAGGATCAATAGGCTGAGAAAGTTGACTTAGCAGTGTACCTACAGAAGATGTCCTTGAAGACACCAGTACTGTTGCTGAGTGAGTGGACCAGTAGGTGGTGATCTCTCTTTACTCTCTCAGATCCATGGAATGATATCTCTGCCTTTCTGTTCCTGCAGAAATGAAGGCTGCAACCTGTGGTTAGGACCCCATCTCCAAAGCAACCAGTAACAATTGAATGATGTCACAGGGCTGGCCTTTGCCATGGGTTCAGTCTGGAAAAGGCTTGGCTGTCATCAAAAATGACTTCTTTTAGACAAAGGAAGCAAGGCACTTTTCAAAATATACAGTACTTTTAGACCTTAAGTTTATATAGAACTCCTTTCTTTGTATGCTTCTATGATATGAATGCTTCTGAGTAAGAAAAAAAAGATAGCATCTGAAGGCCAAATGGCATGGTTGGTGGTTTTGCCTACATTACAAATTTATTCAGAAACAGGAGCTGCTTGATCCATTCTTTTTTTACACTGTCTGGAGCCAGTTTTCCTCGGAGCAATCTTGAGGGGAGCAGGGTCTCTTCATTTTTCTTACCACAGCCTTCCAAAATTGGTTGAAAGATGCAGCTCCACCCTGGAATGCTTCATACATGACAGACTATCAATCTTTTCTACCTGACCTTTGAAATTGTGGAAGGTGCAGTCCCAGTTCATCTGGAGCAGACTTTTTCAACTTGAAGATGTGTGGACTTCAACCCTCTTTCATAATTCTCCAGAGAGCATGCTGAAATTCACACATCTTAAAGTTGCCAAATCACTGATCTGGAGATTGCCAGATTGGGAATAGTTGCATTTGAAGAAGGCAGCATCTAACTATCCTAGGCTGATCTCAGAAACCTGGTTAGTGAGAGAACCCAAGAAAATCTCAGGCTATAAGCCTAGCGAGTTGTTTTTTTAAGCCTGTATGACATAGACTAAACCACTTCTGTAATTTTCCAGTATGTACCGGTATTGATGTGTCCAAAGTTGATCTTGTCTTTTTAACAACTTCACATAAGATCTCCAATGATTATCTAATAAGGTATTTTCCTAAACCCTTTGAGAAAATAGTAATGAAAACATTTTACAACATTTAAAAAAATGCTTACAGTGCCATAGTAATAATCATTAATTCACATGTTATGTTAAGCCATAAAGTTGAACACTGTACAGTCTACTGTGGGTGAATAAAACATAGTAGAATGAATAAAAGTTTAGTGTGACATGTAAATCATATTACATATATACATGTTGGAAATAACATATTCAGAAGAAGCCGTCCTCTGTGAGGGAGATGGGCGGTTTAAATATATGATATGATACGATAAATCATGCAACCTGTAAGGCAATGGGGGGTGGTTTCAGCAGTGCGTAGCCTGGCAGCCACCTCAGAGCATACCTTGCTCAGCCGGCGCTTCTGAGAAAGGGCAGGTGGGCGGAGCCAGCCAGGGATACTATTTCCGGTTCAGCAAACCCCAGCAATTATGCGAACCGGTTAGAATGTCACCACTGTATATAATCCAAGTATTAATATACATGTTTTTAGAGTAGTTATTCAATATTTCAATGTTCCATTTTAATGCCAATGATATAAGCATACATGGTAATACCATCTTTCAACCTCTGATCTTTTCCATGTAATTATTATTTATATTCTGTTATATAAAAATTATATCTGCTAATATTCCCCCTATTTCTTATTTCTACTTCTATTCTAGCTTCTAATCAGGTCACCATTGGTAATCCCAGTATTAATACACAAGTTTATATCAATAGTGGCATTCAAAAGTTTTCCCTACCGGTTTTGTGGGTGGGGCTTGGTGGGTCATGTGCCTGAGTGGGCATGGCCAACC
>JANHGC010009885.1:169430-190091 GCA_027560395.1 Boaedon fuliginosus | reverse complement strand
GAAGTCCACTCATCTTAAAATGGCTGACGTTGGGAAACACTGGTCTAGAATCTCTATGTGAGCTTAAGAGGGCAACGTCTGAAACCAACCCCCTTGAATGCTGTTCAACTTTATTTAGTCTCAACCAGGTACAAACTGTCAGCTTGAGAAGATCCTGTGCATGGGCATTAATTGGAATCTTCAAGTATGGGCCTGGTTGTTTGCGCCTGACAGATTGAACCTTCCATATTGTTTACCATAGACTTTAATGGTTCCTGCAATTGACAGCATCTAGTTACAAAACAACATAGTTACAGTACTTATGACTGGAAAAGTTATATAGAACATAGAGCATCACATTATTTATAAGCCTGGCTATAGGCACTGCATGTATGAATATTTTCTTCAAAAAATTAAGCATGTTGGGGAGGAACATTTTTGAGGTACAATTATAACAGTGTTATAGCACATGTACTAACTGAAAGAACTCACCGTTCCCGACTGTGGCATAGCAAACACATCAATCACTCTGACAGTGTAGTCATCCACAAATTCTCCAAGCATGAGTCCCATAACTTCCATGGGAACACCAGCTCGACCATGCTTCAACATCTGGAAAGATCAGAATTCTACTGAGTAATATGTAAGGAACAGATGCTTGATTCTCTGGTGGTTTTTAAATGTCTTTTCTATTATATATTCACACATCTTTAGAGCTATAAGGCCAAAAGCAGCTTTCGCTGAAAATACTATAGTATCACTTGTCTTACACAAAGATTCTTAGCAAGCTATTATTCTGATAGCAAAGGATAATGGGCTGGCAAGAGAATGGATCCTAGCTCAGAAGATAATGCCTTTAAAAAAGAGAAAAGAGTATTTTATAAAATATACCATCCCTTCCTATGTCTATTAGTTCTGTTTTTATGTAACAATCTACAAAATTTATGCTCAAAGTATCTTCACTGGAAAAAGAACCTGGAGACCTACGAAGAGCACAACGACACAGAACAGTGGGACACTGGTGGGGAAAAAATCTCTCTGCTTTTAGAGCACAAGTGTCATCTCTGACCATAAAACTGCTCTTCGTTGACCAGTGTGCCAGTTATTGCCCAACAGACTAACTATCATAATCAATGCCTTGCTAGCTTCTCATTTAGGATCATGCCATAAAAGCCATATAATGGGGCTTATAAAGATAGCACCATTTTACTTTGCATCCTGTATTATACCATATATAAAAGCCATGAATAATTTGAATAAGTCACATTTAGAGGTTATGTGTAAAGCATCTATAGGCATGGAACAGATAGCTGCCCCATAGTAGTAAAACTAAAGCTACTTACCAGTATACCACCAACCACTTAAAATATACAGTGGAGAGAAAAATGAAGGACAAAGAACCCATAAAGAGTTCAATGAGAACTGAATATACTCATTAAATGCTAAATGTTGAGCAACTTTTAATGGCCAGGAGGAAAAACTGAACAGAAGTAAGAATATGGCAAACGATTGTATCAGAAAGTGGTGTTATCTAGATGTTGCTTGACCATATCACTCTCAGCATCCTTTGCCATTGCTGGGAACACCTGGAGAGCTTCTGATTTCTCATACCTGATTTTTAAATACCTCAGAAAATGGAACTTTCGATAGAAGACACAGCAGAAACACCCTGCTTATAATATATTCAGTGCTTTGCACAATACTTAAAAACACGCAAATATTTACCTTTAGAAGTGCAAGTGAAGAAATGTAAACTTGCTCAGCTGTGTCAACTGCAGGTGCATCTGTAGGAGGTCCCTAGATAAAGAAACAACATTCTGTAATATACACAACCCTTATTTTATAAATAAAATCGAGCTTCATCTAAAAAGACACTGCAGGAATATATACTGTTCTATTGTATGCAGAATTTTGAAACAAAAATGGTAGTAGCAACCCCAAACCCCTTCTCTAATATAGAGGAGTTTCAATGTTTTCTTCCCTGACCATTTAAAAGGACTCATATGAAGAATACTGTGGTTGTTTCCATCTATGTGAAACACTCAATATCCTCCCCTGCACACATGAAAAGAAGCTTAGTAAGATGCTGCACTATGAATTAGAAGACCTAATTTAACTCTGCATCTGTCATAAACTCCTAAGTGTTTTTCAGCAAGTCACTAGTTGGCTTCACACACTGCAATACCCCAGTGCCATAGTTTGATGAATAAGCATAATGATTACTTCCATATGTCTTAAGCAAAAACCTTACATGTCACATTGTATTTAAGCACAATACCTGAACCCTATCACTCTTAGTATTGGCCCTGCACCTATGAAGATTACACAGATCCTGCGTCGATTACTATTTATACATCTCTCAGTTCCAGTCAAATCTATTTGGTTGTGCATCATTTATCTAACCAGAATAACAATAAAAAATTATACAAACTGCTTTTTCTCCCTCTCCCTCACATACACACAATCTCCAATTAACTACATATTTCTTACAGTGGTGTGAATATAAATGCTGCTAGGCTAGCATGATTAACTGGCACCAACACAAACACAATTTCCCTTTGCTTCATCAGTTTTTAGTTAAAAAGAACTTGGAAAAGGGCTACAGGAGCATTTTGCAGATCCATTGGTGCAGTGAGAGAAAAAATGGACCTCCAATCCCTAGGCAGAAAAACTGTGAACAAAATACTCTGCTCTTTGCTTTATGAGTAGCTAATAAAAAATTAGCACAATTGTCCCAGGTGTGAATGACAACCAAGGCCAAAATGATGTACTGTTCAAGTGCAGAATGCCATCTACAGCATTGCAAAATTAAAATTATGCAACGCCTATGAATAATGATGTCAAGTAGTACAAAATGATCTTTTAATTGTGACTTGTGACCAAGGATAACTTCACCGAAACCCACCACCACCAATATATGCTAATGATCTAACATGAAATAAGCATTTCTACTTAATACTATATTAGTTTGCTTCATTATATTTAAAAATTATTTAAATATAATGAAGATCTACTTAGCCCTGAAATGTCAATATGTGAATTTTCAAAGATGAAGAGGATATTTACAGGAGATTCAAAGAATTCAGCCCACAATTCAGAAATCCTGCTTTTAATGCCTGCAAATGACTTCACTCTAAATATTACAAATGAGACAGTAGATCATGGCAACAGCTATACAATGAAACAGAAGTTTCCTGATAGACATTATGAAAATAATTGCCATTGTTTGTGACCTGAAAATTTAATAGTAAAGCACCATTAATAGGGAGCATGGGTAATATTTAAAACCATTAAGAATGTTTTATAAGAAAAAGGACTATATTAGAAAATATAAAATTTAGTGGCAGAAAGTTTGCTAACGAAGTTTCAGCAATTTTGATCTCTCCACGTTATTGCTCACAACTCTGGAATACTCAATTCTATTTTCTCCTTTTATACACAATCATCATTTTCAATTAATTTCTGAAAAGCAGCAGTATTACTATTAAATAATCTGGATTTGTCACACAATTGGTCCTTATATTACCATACTATTTTCAATAATACTCAATAATACTAAGTACAGAATGGAACTTTTAATATATCATTCTGCTAAATACCAGTTTTTGAATTATTATGTTATTTTGTGTATTTGCTTAGAGAAGACGTTTTTCTCTATGGATTTTTAAATATTAGTGCTTTGCCATCACTGAGGTCAACAAAATCTCTTAATTTAACCACAAGTTGTTAGTATACAACTATGTGCTATTCCCTCTCCTATCTTCCAAAATTAACTAAACAAATTTCCCTAACATACTCTACACCATATACTATATTCAACTAGTTGATTTAAAATCGTATGCCAAATTTTATGATTAACTAGGAAAAACTAAATCATTTCATTTGATATAAGCCAAGAGCCATTTGGTCAACAAGACTTCTCATTCTACTTATAGTGCATAATCTTGAGGGTCCCTCAATCGATTTCGTGTTCAGGACATAATAATGGCAAATGAATTGATTCCATTGGATGCTGCCATTCCACTGGTACCATATATGTTTCTCAGATACAATTGAGAACTGATTCTTTAGTCTTGCTTTCTTTAACTAGTCTTACATGTGCCAATTCAGCCATACAGCCTATTTGTATATCCATTTGAAAATATGCTATATTGTATAAGAGTGCTACTGTTTTGAAGCAAAATTCTGAATATCTATTTAAACAAAACTGTATTTAAAATCTTCAGTCGTGTAAATTGTTTATAGTGACCACCCTAAGTACAAAAGTAAATAATTTTTACTTTTGTAGTAATTACTACAGTAATTTACAGCAAGTTATTTTTAAGAGAATAGAAGAAACACACAGATACTGATCCACCAAATTACCATCAAGAATGGTGGCCAGAAAATATCTGTAGATAGCAAGACACATTGTGCACCCTTGGTTCCACAGAATGATGGATTATTGTACACTCTTCTGTACCTATGTATAAGCTCACTGATATGGAAGATGGCATATCTGTATGCCACAAGCTGTATTAGATTTTTGTGTTTCCTCCCCTACCTTCCCTTCCCATTTATCGCTGGGCAACATTAATGAAGATGCACAGCGCTTATATATTAAATTGTTAAGATTATACATCAAACCACATCTGCCTGTCATTTTCCATTCCAACCAGTGATCTACAAAGGTGATGAAAAGTAAATATACTTTTCGCTGATATACCAGATGCATGAGAATCCCCAGAGAATCAATGTGCTAACATCATCACCAAAGATTAAAACCGAAGCAAGCCTTTAAATTTGGTCGTTTAACTTACAACTAAAGTAAGCCACAAAAATAAAATAGCACAACTTTACGTCTTTTAAAAGTTCTTTTGTACCCAGTGCATACAAAAACAAGTGAGGAAAATCCTTCCTGATTATACTTTTAAAGAAAAGAAACAGATGCTTCTTTCTGACTAAACTGTCTACCAAGTGTTAGACAGAGAACTGACCTGCCTGCAGGGCAATCGCATCAGCTGTAAGCTGCATCAATCATTTCTTTTAGCCATTCCTTATTAAGCTAATGCAGAATTCAAGGTAGCTTTTCACAATTAAAAAAAAAACGTTTTTGCATTTTAAAATACGTATATAATGTTTCTAAAAAAATCTAATGGAAGGAAGATCAGACAATCAATCCAGCGAGGTTAAAAACGAGGCATTACTTTTCTTCATGAGGATTCGAATATAATCCAACTATAAAAGCTGTGACTTTTCCTTGGGCAGCCCTTGTTGACTAAGTGTTAAAAAAGGCATTTGCCATTCTAACAGCATAAAACTAACGCCTTAAAGTGTTATCTACTCAGGCCTTTTAGCAAATTTGTTAACACTTTTAGGTATATTACTCCACCTTTCTCTTAGTGTGAACTGGTATCAATTATTTAGCCAGTTTTATTATGTTATTAGAATACCTGCTGATTTATCATGAATCAAAGTGTCATTTTAGAGCACTGCCCTTTACGTCACCATACATTTCTTTCAATGTAAATGATGGAAAATAAATAAAAGCCACGGCTACAAAAAGAATCAGACCTAGAAAATCACTTAAAACTCCTACTGAATCATCTCCCCCATTTAATCGTGCTACATTAAATAAGAAGTTTTTAAATGTGGGAAAAGTGGCCCGCTTCTTAAAGATGTCGTTATAAAGGATACCTCTGTAACTAAATTATTAGATAGCGAGATGCAATATTATTTCCATCCATCCATTTTTAGTTAAAACCCCTTTAAAATATAAACACAACAAAACAGACATAAGCAAATGTACAACTATCCAACACTGTCATGTTTATTCTTACCCAATAAAATAAAAATAGGAACCTTTTAATACTTAATTTTGTGAGTATTAAACAACTAGTGTGAAAAACAAGATGCATGTAAACTACTTCTACTGCCTCTGCCTCAATGACTAGCTGAGACAACCTGTTATAGGAGGTGTTAATTGGCAATAGGAGTGCAAGTCAGAAGCATGTTCCCCATCGTCCTAACCCAGCAAGGCTAGGTCATTAAAGTGGAAATGAATTCTTTCATGCTGACTTAACTCTTGGAGTACAGATTTTCAGCTGTTACACCTACAGACAATTGAGCGTGTGTGCTACTTCAGATGGCACAGAAAGAGGCATTTTCCTCTTAAAAATAATTGTATTATGTGTACGGTTTATTATGCACTATGCACCAGAAGTAATCTGTGAATGATCTAATGGTTAATGCACACACGACTACATGGAGACGTACATGTAATCAAGTGTACAAGTATTCTGAAATGCACAACAGTCTGCAGACTTACAACAGAAGTCTGGGACAAATGGTTTTCTTTAACAAAGGAAATGGTAACATGTTACTGCAATTGTGCCTAATTGTATCAGAGGTTGCAAATATCTTTCTTAAGATATTAGGCACAATTGACATTAAGTCTTAGGAATAGAACAGCAAAGAAATAGAATGCAGTAAATAAGGAACTTTGTATTTTTACTAATAATTGGGCCATCCAAGAAGAACTCTATTAACATGACTATATAGAGTAGAACACATCTAAACACCCCCATTTTGACAGCTTTTGTGTGAAGGAGTAGTTGTAGGCCAAATAAGAGGCTTAAACTTCTGCTCCACTATAAAGGTTCATCAAGCAATCTTCAGCCAATCATATAACCTTTTCCCTGACTCTTGATCTGTAGGAGACCAGTGTACACTGTCCTCCTTTAGTTCCATTCATACCTGGATTCACTCCTTGGGTGTTGCCTTACTGTAAGCAGGTAACAATTGAATCAGAGGTCTAATCAGAGGTAAATTTGAAAGAAAGCAGAATTTCTGCACAATTGGAGACAGGACTTAGAGCAGTGGTTCTCAACCTTCCTAATGCCGCGACCCTTTAATACAATTCCTCCTGTTGTGGTGACCCCCAACCATAAAATTATTTGGGACCACATATGTGAATATGGGTTTTTCAATGGTCTTAGGCGACCCCTGTGAAAGGATTGTTCGACCCCCAGGTTGAGAACCACTGACTTAGAGGGTCCCCGGGTGCATAATAGACTCTATGAATGTTAAAGGAACATGCGTAGAACTCCCATTCGGTCTTGTTCAGATCAACAAGTAAAAATCTGGGACTGAAGCCTATGTATGCTGGGAGTATGGCATGCATGGCCATTAAGGGCAACTCATCGATTATATACTTCTAGACCTCATGAGCTTTAGGTTGAACATCACAGAAGGTTAAGGAAGGGAAACCTGAGGGACCGACAGATCTGCCCCGAAATCAGAGTTATTTTTTTTTTCAATTAAGCCACTGTGGCAATTTCTTGAGGTGTGGATTTTGGATCAAGGAGACATAAGTGTTTGTTCACTCCATTTCCACTCCCAGATTCTCATGTCGAGCAATGACTCTATTTTAATTGGCATACAGGTAGTCCTCAACTTATGAACGGTCACTTAGCAACTGCTTAAAGTTATGACAGACCTCTGAAAAAGTTACTTAGTTCTGACAACACCCCCTCCTCCTCATCCGACCACATTTTGGTTGCTCGGCAATTGGCCCTCGTTTATGACTATTCACTGTGTCCTGAAATCACATGGTTGCAATTTACAATGTTTTTGCTAGAAACCAGTGTTTGCTTTAGCTTTCTGGCCCAAAAACAATGCTCCACGGTGAACTGTGGACTTGCTTAACGACCATCGTGTTTATTTAATGATCTTGTTTTATGATTCATTCCACTTCCATTCCCAGATTGTCATGTTGAGCAGTGGCTCTATTTTTAATCGATATATACAGGTAGGCCCTCAACTTATAACCGATCACTTAACAACCTCTTAACATTATGATAGGCCTCAGACTCAAATTTCCGACAACCCCGCCCTCCCCGGTCATCTGGCCACATTTTGGGTATTCGGCAACCACTGTTGAATGACAGCCATTTGCTGTGTCTTGCAATCCCTGCAATTCACAATGATTTCAGTTTTCAGAGGAGAAAAATGTTCCATAGCAAACAGTGGGCTTGCTTAATGACCTCTGGGTTTGCTTAACGACCATACAAAAAAGGTCATAAAACTGGGCACAGTCATGTGATGGGCCGCTTAATGAACATCCCAAATTATGACCAAAATTGTAGACTCAGTGGTGCTCTCCTTTGTGAAAGGTAATATAAAAGGGACTTAACCCTTTCCATCTTAAATCGGCAACCATCAACTCCAGCCATAACAGATATCATAATTTGCTACAAACACCTGTTGTCTTTGCACAAAACATTTTTAATTGTGCCCATTACAAATCTGTTAGCACTTTCTCATCGCAGGGACTACTACTGTTGTAAATTTCATCAGTTTGTCTGTCAGGCAGCTATGTATTTACATATATTTAAAATTAGCATAGTTTAAAAATCATTGTATCAACCTGTATGATATTTTGCACGTATCACCTTCCCATCACCCTGCCTGCCAATTTCATTCTAGACAGCTAGAAAGCAGAGGCAATACAGACAGTTATGTTCCTTCCATATTAGGGTATAGAATAATAAAGATCATTTTTCCAATTTACTTCTGATCCTGGCAATGATCCGGAATATTTATGTCCAGGCCAATCCAGAATACATTGGACTACTACTTGAACATTAAATTGGACCCACAGATTATACTAGATGATATCTGCACTCTACTAAGCAACAAACCAGAAAAGAATCTACTTTATGAAATGTAGCGAGAAACTGTGTAGATAATAAAATAATGTTATAGCAGTCAATAAGCACTTGTGAAAGAAATCACGATGGAAGAAGCGAAGACAAAATATCTCTTTTATAGTAAGGTACTGTAAGATTTCCTTCCTAGGTACAGTAGAAATTATTTTCCATCCACGAGGTTATCAGAACATTAAAAACAGAACAGCTACAGACATTTACAATGCTTTAAAGAGCTTACGATCAAGGGAAAGGATGTGGAATATTGATTGTAGCTGTGTTTTGGAGTTTATGACTTAAAATAATCTAAATAATACTCCATATGAATGATTTGAGAGAAAATGAATGACCAAAAGAGCAGCAGTCAAAGAGGGAAGAGTCAATGTTTAAGACGTAGAAATGCAAACAGGTTGATATGGTGACTCTCCTCTGAGCAAAGCCACATCGAAAGCTATTTTTTGGGGAAAGGAAAAAAAGGCTGCAAGTAGTTGCCTATGCCTCATTGTCGGATTATTTCAATATTTATAGAGATTTCTATTATTTCTATTTCGGAGGGAAACTTTAAAAGACATTTCAGTTATATTACTGAGGAAGTTAAATACAATAGTAGAACACTTAAGGATGACAGGGGTTCAGTCCACGTTTGTCAAGCAGAAGACTTTCTTTCCTGTCTTCAAAGGACGACTTTTAGTGCGAGGGATGGCCCAATATGCTTAGCCCAATACATAAAAGAAATGTGTTAGCTAGAAACAAGTTTCCTTCTTTTTTCCCTTTTTCCTTTTTGGGAGCAAGACTGGACTTCACATTTTCAACATTTACTTAAAGAGCAGAACAGGAAAAAGGCAGTCTCAGCATAATAAGACCAATATAAAAAGTCCCCTCGTCTTTTTTTTCCAAGAAACTATTTAGGGAAAGATATGGACCAATATTATTTAACGTACGTTTTTAGTCTATCTTTTAAATCTGACTGATCATATTTATTATTTTTACAGCTTTAGAAATGTCACTAGTTAAATAAAAAGGCAAAATTTATCGGTAGGCAGAAAAATGGCAAAGCAAAAGATATTACAGTAATTTCTAATATTGTGCACCAGACTATTGAATATCAAACTTCACAAAGCTTTCAAAGGAGAGGCCTGAGGCAGTATCTGAGAGCAACCTTACTACTGTATATTGATCTTGAAATAGTAAAAGAAACAGTCCTCACATTTAGTCCTTTTAAAAGGCATCCCTATTACATAATCCAGGGTTAAGATCTACATCTATTAGACCAGTAGTAGATTCAACAAGATTTTTAGATCAGTGGCAGGTCTTTTAAAGTGCTACAGGTTTTATCCATTCTACAGCATCAAGCAGTGCAGCACTTGAAACCTTTCAAAGTGACAGTTTTCAAGTGCCATGTACAATGCCCTAATCTGGAAGTGTCCCAACCAACCCATCTGATCAACAATTTCACAGATGGAAGCACTTGATGGCTAATTGGCAAGCCGATTATTCAAACAAAATAGCTATTTGCAATTCTTGCTTCTTTATTTCCAGTAGAAGTGCTAACACGGCTAAGAGACAGGTCACCCCTCCTCCATGCTCATTTTTAAAATAAAAGATGTACCTTTCTAGCTATTCCCCCTGGGTACCATTTAAAGCACTGAACTGAAGTTGCACTAAGCAAATATGACAAGATATAGTGCTCGGTAACGAAGGACAGACTTTTTAGCGTTTCAGTTACTCTTTTTGAGGGCTGTATACAGTGTTACTCTGGGTTATTTACCCACCCACGTCATCATGTCACCAGCTGTCAGTGCTATTGTGCACTCGAAATGACATTTTAAAATTCAGAAGAGGAAATGCAGCAAGGACTCTCAATTTAAATTTACCAGATAACATGGGGAAATTCTGAACCGTGGCTGAGAACATTGCAATTCTATAGCTATGTCCTAGCTCTCACATGCATTGTGTACATTAGGGATACCAGCAAAAGTAAAAACAAGAGAATGGTTCTAATGCTGCTCATTATCAAGGTTATGAACAAGCATGCATACCTACATCTGCTATTTGGGAAGTGAGAATTATTTGCTCTTCTGCATGTTTGTTGCAAAAAAAAATTAGTGCAGAATACTGTGGATGTATTACAACTTAAAAAAATACAATTCATGAAAATATTTTTAGTTCTTGAAAAATTCACCCATGCCCTACCTTCTTTAGTATATATTTCTGTTTCAGAAAAAGTGTGATTAACTAATTTAAAAGACCATTAACCCTTTTCTCCAGGAGGTAATAATCACATTCAAATGTAATATCCAATCAAAAATCAATGTTCTGGGAACTTAGCTGCAAGCAAACTATGAATTCAACAAACACCAGCTTATTATAGGCAGGTGTTTTCTCTTCTTGGGCACAGAAAAGAGAGATATGGGGGTGCTCACTTCTAAAGCTTGAGTGCACAGGTCTTCAACTGATAATCAGAAATATGTAATGGGTCATAGTCAGGAGCAGCAAGACTATATCCACAGTTAAGTCTAAATCCAAAGGGTATCACAAAAATATCCAGGCACACTCAAAAACATGTGACAGGTCAGATTTTCACTTCTATGCGCTTCCTTGAAACAGACAGGTAGGGCAGAAAATGGTACTAATTAACATGCTCAGACCTTTTGTCAATCTTCTATACTGGGGCAGTTTCTTTTAGTTCACACAATTGTAGGTATATTATTTTGCTTTCTTGTAACAATAATTCTTTGCTATAAAAAAGTAAACTGCTTTCAAAAACTGAGGAAATTTCAAAAGTAGTTTGGGTCTACTTCTAAAAGGGTATGCTGGATGTTGGAATTGTTTATCTAGGCTTTTTTCATAATTATGCAGTATTTTACATAGTAAACAATGTTTTATTTAAGCTACTTTTAAATTTAGAAATATATATATAAAATAAATTCAAGTCAGTCATGGACAGACGAATCTCATTCTCATCTTTAAGTTGGACATGCATTCAATCATTATGTATAATTGTAGTAAGTTAGTTTATAACCAACCAACCTATATTCTAAAGAGAGTAATCTTAACACATCACACATATGGACGCTTATCCCACATAATGTGCATTACTTTTCATGAAGAAAAGTTTCAAACATTATAAACATTTTATCACCAGTATTTACTGTATTCTAAATTGTATGGGAAAACAGGGGAAAATACATACAATGCTCATGTTAAAATGCTCTGGGGGGATAAAGCCATTAACACATTTACCTTCAAAAGTAAAGAAAGTATTTGAATGAGAATTTGTTATACAGTAATAGAAAGCAATTCATATGTAATCAATCAGGCATATCTTTTTAACCCAAAGGAATATTTTTAAAACATAGGAGGCCTATGTATCATTGATAGTTCTGTCAGGTCCCAAGGATAGCTGGCATGCATAATTATGACTGCAACTTTCAAACTGCTGAAATCTTCCCACTTATAGCAGTCACATGTCTAAATCTAATCTTGAGATAAAAGATAAAAAGTTCAGCTCAATTCTTGATGATTGCATCCATGCCATTTTTCTTGGCAGAATTGCATAGATGGTTTTCCTAGGCTTCTGGTTTTGTTTTTTTCAAAATCCCAGTTGAACCGAGAGCCTGGACCAGTGGTTCTCAAAGTGGGCGGTACCACCCCCTAGTGAGCATTGGAGCAGTCTAAAGGGGCGTTGGAAGCTCCACATGGAATTAGGGGGCACCAGGAACCAATCGGTGGGCGGCAGAGGATTCAGCCGGCTGCCATGCTGCGCCTGTGCAATGAACCAAGGGAGGGGAGGGGGTTCTCACTGAGAGCTTCCCGCACGGTTGTTAGTGATGTGTGGGTCAGAGTGGTGCCGGCGCGGCGTATATTCCTGTCCTATATGTCCTTACCATTACTCGGGGCTGGCCCAACCCCCAGCAGTGCCCTAGGCAAAGGGCGGGGCATTCAAGGGGGAGGGCATTGCCAGCTCACCTCCCCACCCTGGGGGTGGGGCTTGGAAGTGGGCGTTAAGCATTCAATTTTTTCTAAAAGGGGGTGGTGAACCAACAAAGTTTGAGAAACACTGGCCTGGACTATGGTCCATTATAGAAATGCTAACCAGACCAACTCTGCTCACCTTCCAAATTTACCTACTAAGGTACAAAAATCCTCCGAGAAATCTAGTTATACTACGAATTAACAATCTTGTACAGTCCTGTAAGTGATGATGGAGTCCAAATCCAAGCATGGATATAAGTAAGTAAGAGAGAGACTCAAAATCTATTTTCACATGTAAATTGTAATTTATTATTACAGTGTTCATGATATGGACTCTTACAACAGTGGCATTTGTTCGAGCATCTATCTCCACTTTACAGAAAAATTGTGTCATTTCCCGCTATTTCCCCTTCCTCTTGGGGCTGTCCATACTACATGCCACCATCATTTCCCTGTTGAATCCTCTGATTGTCCAGAACAGTTTTCAGAAGGCAGGGGATACAGAAACAGTTGGTGAAAGTTGTTTTATTTTGCTGGTAGGCCATTAACAAGCAGAAATGCATCAGAATTTCATGATTTTTCCAAAGGTCTTCTATTTAACTTTTGGTCCAAAAATACCTTCAGCAGCCTGTAAGCAGGATTTTTCTCCCGTGTTATCAAAGTCTCGTTTCTACAGTTGTTCAATTGCATTTCAGAAACTTCCATACCTTAATTAACAATATTCTATATGAAAGAAATTACTGCAGATTGCACCCCTAAGGTGTTTAAGCTCATGGAAAGACTTGATTTTAGTGGACGTCTCAACTATCTGAAGCTGGAAGAGACTATTTTTCTTATTGTCTGTAAACCCCCCAAATCCGTCCTTAAATGTTTGATCACCTCCAGACCAGCATGAGACACAGCATGGATGGAAACACTCAACAAAATTCTTTACTTTTGTTTGAAAAGGTTGAATGCTTTGCAGTAAGTGGAATGGCAGTTGAGTACACATTCAACCAGAGGCTCCAGGCAACCAGTATTCAGTCTTCCATATTTAGATGCAAGTTGCCTCTAGATTTCTGCCTTCCTGGACAAATTGGATGGACTAGCTTCACATCCACCTTATAAAAAGGTGTCAGTCAGAATGAGACAGATTACTTTAAATATGCTGTCATTCCTTAACTAAAGGAGGCTGATAGCTACCAATTTTCTTGCTTATTTTAGAAATATGTTGACTGGTTTATCACAAAGCTGGACTATCAAAACAGACCCCCACAGGAGACAAAAAACAACGAAGTTGAGGCTTTTCTCCTAGTATTTATCTTGCATGATTGCAGAGTATACTTATTATTTGTGTCACCTTGTTCTTACAAGAAAGCTATCAGTACACGATGCAACAAGATCTTCCGTGTGCTGATTAGGACTGAACTGGAAGTGTCTGGTCCAAGGATACACATCTGGCTTTCGTGCCTAAGCAAGGATTTGGGTTTCCTTGCTCCTAGTCTAGCACCTTAACCATGACACCATGCTACATTGCAAGAACAAAGTAACAGTTAATATATTAAATTCAGCATGTGTCTCTTTTCCTAATTTTCTGACTAAGAAAAACTTCAATAATTATGACTCTCTTATTGTGTTAAAGAATGAGGCTCAGGAGAAGTGTTCTAATTGCATAGTGTTAAAAAAAGTATTTTTAAACAGTATTCACTGAGAAGCACCTGGAAGAAAGTTCAAAATGCAAATACTTCACTGTCCTAAATCCTAAACATTATCACCATCCTAAAGTAAATACCCAACCTAACAGCAGAGTCCTAAAAATTCAATGAAATATTCAATTTCAGGGAGAAAAATAATGTCTGCATCCTAAATTACCTTGAATTAAAGCAGAAAGTCTATAATTGAAAATATGGAGAGAGATAAACGCAGCTGACAGTATGAAGTCGGAAGGAATAGTTTTACATCTCGCTCCGCACCTGTAAAGTTTGCTCATGCATTAAGATCTTCGGAAGTGAATTGATAGTTCTGAATGTCAGAAATATATTATGGATTTGCAAAACAGCAAGCCTTCTCTGTGGTGGCACTTTTACTTTGGAATGTCTTCACAACAGAGAGATAATTTGCTTTCCTTTCAGCGTCATATCTGAACATTCCTATTTGCTGAGGCATTTTACATTTACATTAAAAAATACACCAAAGTATTCCTTAGGTTACTTGTTGGCTGAATAGTTCTGATAATTTTTTCTTACAATTTTTATTACTGCTGTAGATCGTATTTTAAAATATGCAAACTACAAGACTGATTTATAAATTTAAAAATGACAGTAAGTAATCAGTCAAACACTAATAAAATCAACACTGCTATTGGATATCATTTATCTGTTTTGAAACCAGTGGGTAGCAGTTGTATAAACATCCACAAGCATCTTTCTCCACTAGCCGCCTCAAGTTCCCCTTGACCGGGGAAATGAGGCGGGGTATAAATTGAATAAAAATAAATAAATAAACAAACTACTGTTGATATGGATAAGTCAATTACATGATTGAGATTGTCATTCCTATAAACGTGAGAAAGATTAATCTGGATGACAAGAGTGAAAAAGATGGCATATTCCACAGCTGGATCCAATGGTGAGATTATGCTCTATTGCTGATATTCTTCTATGGGAGGATTTTTAATCTCCTGTGGGAGGATCTAGAGAGCTGGACGACACTTTGGGGCAGATCTGGGATCTCACTTTG
The DNA here is from genome assembly GCA_027560395.1 of Boaedon fuliginosus. NCBI lineage: Eukaryota > Metazoa > Chordata > Lepidosauria > Squamata > Lamprophiidae > Boaedon > Boaedon fuliginosus. The sequence continues at coordinate 174,732 of JANHGC010009885.1, read as the reverse complement.
AGGTGATAGAGCAGAAGTGACAGTCCTGTCGCAGCAGCATAAATGAGTACCCACAAAAGGTTTGAGAATAACATCTGCTAACTAATTGTGGAAGCTTTTGTTTATAAAATCATGTGAAATTTTCCAGTATCTGACGGATCAGAGTATATAATAATACATGACAAAGAAAAAGATCTTGCTTCTTAATAAAAGTGAGCAAATATAAGTTCTGTTTGGAAAATTAAAGTCAGGGTCAACTTTGAGGTGAAGGAAGACACTGCAACATTTTGTTCCAGCAAACGTGCAGCTACTCTTCTACAATGAGACAAATAATCTATCAAAAACATACGCTTACTTTTCTGCACTTACTATACATTCAATTTCTGGAATTGTAATTCTGTAATTCCTCAAATAGTTATTTTTCTAGGGAGGGGCAAGATTTAAATTTGTAATCTAAATTTAAAAAAGGTTACTGGTAATCTGGATACTAACCTGTCCTAGACCAGGCATTCCTCCTCCAAGTCGTAGAAGTCGATCCATATTTCCTAAAGAAACAAACAGATAGCATACCTAGGTTCTAATGTGTTTACCAAACTGTTCTCCATAAAATTCACCTTCAGTCACTCATTATGTCAAAAATATTGGTCGTAATTACAACACAACATCAGACTTCCTGTTAATTAACACCACATATTAATTCAAGAAGCTGTCTTCCATACTAATTAACAACTGCACTTTAAGTGTACTGATTTTGGGTTATCCCCAGTTTTAAAAAAGATGAGCTTTTTTGTTTAACTCCCTTTTTTTTTATTGCAAAATTCATTTATTTCCTCCTCTGATCCCACCTACCCCCAAAAAGCATCTGCACAACAAACCAAAGAAAACTCAACACCAGCAGATTAATTTCCTTCAATTTATCCAGAACACATCAATATAAAAATAATTCAAAAGTGAAGATTTTTAACATCCTCATTAGTAAGTTCTGTGCTAATTAACTTACAGCTTGTCAGTTAGCATCAAAACTGAATGTGAAAGACACTGAACAGATTAGATTTCTGAATTAGCATCAAAAGCTTTTTTTAATGAACTCATTACACCAAAAGAACACCATAAAGTAAACATTAAATGCCTTTAGTTAAAATATTAAGGGCTACATAGTTGTTGCATATATCATTAAATATGAAATACTGTGGAAAGAAAATGAATCTCATTGCTGTTTGTTAGATTGCTTTTAATAGTAAAATATTTAACATGCAACATGGTAATATGACTGGAAACATTTTTATAATACTATTAGCATGTCACCAAGTGCCGACTTCTGGATGAATAAAAATATCTAGTATTCCTCACCAAGACTGTGCAAATGATTTAAAGGAGCATTTCACTCAAATTGTTTGAATGGCCCAAGTCTCCCCCATGGTCCATATTGGCTAGAATTGCTTGGAGCCGTAGTTTACCAACATCTGGCTGGTGCTGGTGACCTAGACTGTGACCTAGACTGAATACAGTATTCAAGAGGGCTGTCCAAAACCTTTAAGAGATGCTTCTGAAACAACAGGACAGAGGCTGCTCTGCGTGCAAATGAAAGCAGAGAGAGCTAGGAACAGCTTCCAACGCAAAAGATGCTATGAATCAAGAAGTGCTTTTCATGAACTTTAATACAGTAAGCAAGATGGCCTGAAGTTGTAGGTTAATATCTATTTCTATCTGCATGCTGCTCTCTATGTCTCTTGTCTTACCACATTATGTCTAACTGTAGCCAGGCAAAAGCAAAAACTTAAAAATACTAAAGGTTTCCCTAAAGATTAAAAAAAAAAGCTATTTAGAATTATAATCATGCCCACAGGGCACAATACAAAAGAATTCTCATTACTTTTAATTAAAGTTAATTATCTCAGTTCATCAAGGATCCAATTAATACAATGTGACTATTTCAGTAAAGATCAATCAATAAAAGTTAATTTTTATTCATAACACATGAGCTGAACTGAGACTGAACACAAATAATTTCCACGGCCCATCTCAATATCCTTGATGCTAGAATGACATTTTTGAGCAATTTACTATCATGAATATCTAAGGAAACAAGTTCATGTACTTAATTTTACACTGTACTCACCTGGTTTTCAGCTTTTTTTTCTACAATGTTTTTCCAGTACTTCGTGGAGTCTCCCAAGTTTAGATACAAAGTGAAGCTCCTACTAAACAAAAGTAACAATTAATCAAGATATTTTTCAAAAAAACTTTATTTTATATCCTGAAACAGTGTATCAATTCTAAGCAAACTTTTACAGTTTAAGAATTTTCTATTAAAAAAAGACAACCCAACTTATATAGGTAGTCCTCGACTTAATAACAGTTCACTCAGTGACTGATCGAAGTTACAACGGCACTGAAAAAAGTGACTTATGATCATTTTTCACACTTATGACCGTTGCAGTATCCCCATGGTCATGTGATTTACATTTGGATGCTTGACAACGGGTTCACATTTATGACAGCTGCAATGTCCCAAGGTCATGTGATCCCCTTTTGCAAACCTCTGACAAGCAAAGAGAATGGGAAAGCCAGATTCACTTAACAACCGTGTTGTTGATTTAACAACTTCAGCGATTCATTAACAACAGAAATTTTGGGCTCAATTGTGAGTTGAGGACTACCTGCTTTTAATTTTCTATCTACTTCACAAAATATCAGCCTGATCTATCTTTAATCACACCTAGGGCTCCTCCACACTTCTTCCTTTCTCCACTGCAAAGAGAAGATACTCCACTAATTATACTGTATGTTAAATTTGGGTCTTGGCCAAACCCCAACTATTTATGACAGCTGCATTGTCCTGGCTTCATGTGACCACCATTTATAACCTTCCCAGCGGGCTTCTGACAAGCAAAGTTAATGGGGGAGCCAGATTCTCTTAATGACATGATTTGTTTAACAACTGTGGCAAAACAATTTGTAAAATGGGGCAAACACACACTTAACAACTGCCTTGTTTAGTAACAGAAATTTTGGGCTCAATTGTGGCGGTAAGTTGAGGACTACCTGTACAGGTTTTCCCAAAAACAAAAAACACCACCCCCTCCAAAAGAAAAATGGGGTAAATGGGATTTCTATGATTTCTTCTCCAATTGAAAATTGGAGAAAATCTTCTCCAAAAGAACCGAGTTCCCCTGACTGGGGAAGAGAGGCGGGATATAAATCTAATAAATAAATAATAATAATCTCTGTGAAATTAGAGAACTGGAAGCAAATACTGGAAGCCATTCTTCCTGCATTTCCTGCTTGGGAGAAGCGGGGTGTCAGTGTTCTAAGTAAACTCTCCATATTCATTCATCACTCACAGACAAAGTCCATAAAAGTAAGAATTTATTAGAAAAGTCATGTTAGCACATCTGGGCGAAACCAGAATCTGAAATTCCAGGTTTCCTTTTCCCATAATCCAAATTCAAGATCCCTCCTACTATACCCACAAGTCCATTGCATGGTCCAATCCACTTTCACTCCTTTGGCGCCATTTCTCCAGCTCCCGCCTTGCAAGTGCAGGCTAAGGTTGACCTTGACATTTCCATAAACCTTTGTTATGTCTATTTCTCTCCTCATTAACAATTTACCCCTCCCAATTTCCCGGGCTGTAATGTGGTAGGCTAGAAGCAATTTAAAATTTGGAATATATGGCTTCTGGTTCTGACACAGGGTAGGAAGCAGGTCTTTTGGTGCCAGTTCTCTTGTGTATAAAAAGATCTGCTTCCGCCCAGAGATTCAGCTGTACTGCAAGAGTGCCACTCACAATGATGCTTCCCCCACAGTAGAGCTGCTCCCACCTTAGGTCCTGCAAGATTTAAGCCTCAGGGAACTATTTAACTGTACGCCCAGCAATCAACTGTATACCACCGAGATACATCAAGCCATCACAATTCCAGCAGTCTTATCCATTGATTGCTGGACACACACATAAAATAAAATAATAAAATAAAATAAAACAAAGCTACTTGGCAGCACTGTTGACAGAACTAGCAGCCTTGTGAGGAAGCCATACGGAAACTACCTACAGCTTCCTGGAGGCATTGCCAGCAACCCTACATAGAAATCACAAGTAGCTCCACCATGCCTCTGCCTGTAGAAGAGCAGCTGGTAGCCCCAAGATGGAGCTGCTCTTTCACTGGCACCTATGGGCACAGCTTTACTTAGAAGTGCCTCTTTTACTCCACTTCCCCTCTCTTGTTGGAAGATAAGTGGCTCTTTGATGTCTTCTACTCTGCTAGGGAAAATGGAAAAGCTGGCACTGAAAAGAGCTTTCCTTCTTTCTTTTCCACTACAAGGCATGTGGGGGTGGGGGGTGGGGGTGGGTTCTTTTCTGCCAATTCTCCAAATCCCATGGAATGATCACTATGTGTGATTGCAAAACTGACAGCTGTAGACCCATCCATGAATCAACTGAAAGTTTAATTTGGTTTTTAAATCAATGCTCTTATGAACCTGGAGGGGGGTTTGTGATCTTGGAGTTAGGACTCTTAATACATACTATGGATCAAACTTAAATAAACTTTTTTTCAACATCTCAGACTATCATATTATAGAGCCTAAAAAAGAAAATAGTTTCAATTTGGCAAATAAAGTTAGAGTCGTTTATTTAAGAAGCACAGGCTATCCTATGTATTGACAGGTGAAAACGTCAATCAAACAGTCTCTACAATGTAAGCTGGGCAAGTAGCATTCTTATGAAAGTCAAGTTTACAAATTAAAACCAACATATTAAAACTAAGAGCTTCGTTTTGTGAATTATTGAGAACTGAGTTCCCAAACATGGAAGAACAGTTCCCAGAAGAAGCATTAAGTGTTAGCATTCTACCCTCCATTTAATTACCAGATACAAATGAATATAGTGCTCATTGTGTGTGTGTGTGCGCATGCCTATAAAATAAATTCTCAATTGCTGGGTTCCCTCCTAGCTTATTGTAATGTGGACGATTCTGGCTTAATATGCTGTTTGAAGCCAGGCAGGGGTGTTCACTCCAGAAACTAGGCTAAAAACAAAGTGGGGCTTCATGAGAGACATAAAATAAATGAATGTGTATTTAGAGTGCTGGGTTTTTACTTAGCATGTTATCTGAATCCCATTAACAATAAATGTTTAGTAAATTTGGGGTAGATATATATGATTCTACAATTCATCTCAATAGCCAAGATAACTATAGACCAGCATCTACAATATTCTAAATCAGTGGTTCTCAACCTTCCTAATACCGTGACCCTTTAATACAGTTCCTCCTGTTGTGGTGACCCCCAACCATAAAATTATTTGGGACCACATATGGGAATA
>JANHGC010009885.1:109208-121179 GCA_027560395.1 Boaedon fuliginosus | reverse complement strand
TTCCCCTCCTCATCTTTTACTTGTTAACACATGTACTAAATACATGACAGAAATTCTTGTCTGCTGAAGGGGGGGGAAAAAAAAAGAAAAGAATAGGGGAATCAAGTGTGTAAATCAGCAATATTAGGATGTCAGCAAGGTTAATCCTGTATACAAGGATCCAAACATTTTAAATGCATTTTCATGCTGTCTACGTTTGCTCTGCAGGCAAGATAATGAGGTGCCCCAAGCTATCTTCAGCTGACTCAGGGAGTGAAGCTACCTACTGTTATCTGGAGAATATAGTCTCACAGTCTCATTGAATGCATCTCAAATGAGGCCACTTGTATCTATCATTTATTTATTTATTTTATTTTATTAGATTTATACCCCGCCTCTCTTCCCCGGTCAAGGGGAACTCGAGACCCTGTCTTCACTTTAATGCCAGCTTGCCAGAGCCATGTTAGCATGCTGAAGGAACTGGGGCTATTATTATTAATTTTTTTTAGAAAAAGTGAATTTTCACATTTCCCTCTCTTGCTAAAAAAAGGACCAGGCATTTAAGCTTCTTTTCCTGCCTACAATTGAGTGGTGATTTTGATCAGTTAAAAACAAAGTATAAAAACAAATGTGCCTTTGAAAGGAATGCAAAAAATTAAGGATAAGAGAAAGTAACAATATTTTAAGCAAATATATGTGTCTGTATCTTTAATGAAGTCTAAAGTAGCATTGGCTTCTTATGCCTACTTTTCTGGATAAGATACATAATTTTAATCAAAGGCCTTATGTTCTACATTCCTTCCTGGATACAACTAACAAATATTGGAACTATTTTCTGTCGCCAGTTGTCTTTCCAAATGTAAACACTTAAGATATCAAGACATCCTGGCTATCACTGAATTATAGTACAGTGTTGGCTATTCAGAATTTAAAAATGCATGTGCTTATTTTTTTAAAAAACTAAAATCTTAAGCCTAATATCTTTAACATGATGGCACTTTAACTTCTATTCGCCTAGTCTGTTTTAAACTGCATAATTCTCTTATCTACTTAGACTCCCATACCAGCTGTTTCACATGCTTTACTATACAATGCAGGGTGCCATCTATTGAGAAATGAATACACAGTCTAACTAGTTAAAAGAACAAGCAGGAGACATATTGGAGAAGGGGGAAAGTAAGAAGCAATAGAACGGATGCTTTGAAACGCCCCAGGAATCTTCATAGTAATAGAAAAAATAGTTTAATTTGTTTTATACCAGCTCAGCTCAGGATTTGATGCAATGAAAAGCAAAAACTGGTTAGTCATCAAATAATGCAGGTGAAAAACTAAAACCTAGTGAAGGAAACAGTTTGGTATGTGTATGTGTATATATATATAAAAATTATGTATAATAAAAGACTCATTGAAAGAGTTTTTTGAAAACTAGAAAGAGGAAAGTAGACATGGTTATTAAATGCTTTTATGATTGAAAAAAATAGTTACTGCAAGACTGGGTGGATACCCATTCTCTGTCAATTATACAAATTGGAGTCATCCCTCAATAATACAATAAACATTCCAGAACTTGAAGGACCCTTCAGAAATATAGATTGCATGAGATTAATATGTCTTGTTTAGAACATAGCTGATCAATGCTTTGGATCAGCTTTTATTCTCCATAAAATAAACAGGCCTTGTAAAAGTTTCATCTTACTGTATGAAAAATCCAAACACTTTAGTGATGTTAGATTGCAAAATAGCTAAAGGTGTACTTAATGTAATCTTTTAATGATTTAAAGAGGAGAAGCTGCTGTTCGTAAAAATGGTGATTTCTTTATTTAAATTGTGTCTGAACCCCTGCACAGTACAATCTGGTGTCGATTTACTCAGATGGCAGCTGCATTAAAGTTCAATGGGGATCGTGGGGCGTGTTTAGGTTTGCAGCCGAATAGAAGCTCAATCTGCTACCGGTATACAGGAGCAGGGCAGCGACAATATGGCACAGCAGTATGTTAAGGACAGAAAAGAAATGGAGCAACATGGGAGAAACAATCAGGGCTGAGCCAGGGAGTGGACCGAGAATCGTTAAGACTCATTGTAATGTTATTTAAATCTCTTGAGTCACTGCAGAAGTAAAGTTGCAAATCTTCCATGCAATTATAAAGAAATTACTTTCCAGCATCTACTTTTAGGGTTTGCAAGAAACTAGGCTATTTGTAAGCAACACTGCTCTCTAATACTGGGCTACAGAAGGAGAAAAAGAGGGAGAAAAAGAGGAACCAAGGGTGTCATATTAAGTTCCAAAAGCAGACTTCCTGTGATCAGACCCCCAGATGTATTGGGCTTCCATGAGCCATCTCTGAAGTCCTATACATCTGGAATACATAAAGGAAGACTGCCCTAGGAGTAAAGAAGAATAAAACATTAATAAAAAATAAATGAGGTTTTCTTACTGCTGCCTGTTTTAAGGCAACTCCATGCATACATCGTGACTGTATCCAGAGAGTGACTCAAACAGGTCAGGAGAAAGAAATCTGAATTATCTGAATTAATGCCACGTGAGGCCCTTAAGTAAACTAAGAACAACCTATACTAAAGGAATCGCTTATTTGCAATCGTTCACAAATCACGGATAAACGTGCCTAAAATGAACGTCCATTTTAATTTAAAAACATGCATTATCATCACGTGATATATATATTTTTAGTGATTTTACTGTTTTAAAATATTTTTTAGTATTTTTAGTTGTAATACCGTGTTTTCCCAAAAATAAGACCCCTTATTTTTGCCACCCAAAAAGGCACCCGGTCTTATTTTCGGGGGATGTCATCCACTGACTAACCTATGAGTTAGGAGCATGTGTATGTTGGGTGGATGTGTAAAAATAAAGCTAGATCTTACTTTCAGGGGAGGTCATATTTTCAGGGAAACAGGGTAGATGTTTTAAATTGTAAGCCACCAAGAGCTACAAGACTGAGATAGAAATTGAATAAATAAGATAAATAAATAAGATAAATAAATAAGTAAATACCAGAGTGGAAAACACTAGCTCCTGCATTAGAATACTAATATAGCATGCTATTATACACTGAGTATAATAAAAATGCAGGCAAATTTTTCGAGATTGGGAGTACATTGCGAGCATGTGATCCTGAAAAAGGCTGCTATGGGAGACTTGCCTATTCAGTAAATTGGACAGGTCCAGGCACGAAATATGCCTTATCAGAAAGCAAATCAGCTCCAGGCAGGCCATTATGTCTTACTACTTCATTGGGCTCTTGGTAGACCCAACAGTACTTGCATAAATAAAAATTATGGTAAAAGGTGGTGGTACTTGGAGGCAGGCCAATTTCTGGTTTCATTTTTTTTCCCCCAAATGTAAAAAAATAAATCAGGTGGATAGAGTGCTTGACAGATACCAAGGCAGATGTTCCAGAGGTTATTGGTACCTACAGACCCTATGTTGCTGGACGAATGCAGATACTTTTGATTAGGACAGCAAGCAGTAAGTTTGGCCTTGAAAATATATAGCAGAAAGAAACTGAAGTCCCTACTCAGAAAGAAACTGAAGTCCCTGCTCAATCTTGCAGCTTACAGATCAATCATAAGTAAAAATAAATTACGCATTTTAAGATTGATACCAGCTGAGGTGGCCCACCATTTTTCTCATTAGCTCCTGAAGAGGGAAAATTAAATTCAGAGATATTCTATGTATTATTTATCTCCAGTTCCAGACTTATAAAGAAACATGTTTTTATGTAACACGCAGCTTTGTTCAAAGGAGTCTGGATGAGCACATTGGGGTGAGGGTGAAGGTTGGGTAACCTTACATTTGATCTGTCCTGCATCGCTGAAGTAGTACAGCTATTGCTCGTACTCCTCCAGTTAGAGTTCGTCTCGTTGAAACTCACCTCCTGGTCCCGAAGGTCCACGTTAAACGGCTGATTTGGGAGCACATTTTCCGTCATCAGGGTGTTCAGGATTGGAATAGTCTCTGGGGTGCTCTCCAAGAATTCGGTATCGTTATCCGTAGGTGGGAACTTGACGTTAAGGGTAGAAAGGGATTCCACCGAGTTTTCCTCCTCGTCTGGCCCCATTCCTCTCGACGCAATAGATGGGTAATGGGGTACCTCTCTGCTGGTATCCTTTTTCACCCAGGGGTTACAAAGGTCGTCGGTTTGTTCATCAGTGCACTGGATAGGCTTGGAGAAAGGGATTTCTGGTAAGAAAAAAGACGCAAAGGAAAAGATGAAGAGATATCCCAAAGACCAGATTAAAATATATCATTCAGTTATACAAATTCCTGACCAATTCCACCACCCAGAGTCGCTCTGTGAGGGAGATGGGCAGTCTCCAAATTTAACATATATATATAAATAAAATAACTAAATTCTCCTCCAATCCACTATGGCAGATTTCGGGTTCTAAACAGCTTTTTTTTTAAAAAAAAAACCTGCATTATTCCCCTCGTTGCCTCATTTGACACAGCAGGCTGATGTTGGTATTCCTCCATGTCAAACCATTAATTCCTTTCCTCACGTATAAACATGTTAGAATTCTTGCTTGGAACTAAAGTAAAATATTACACAATTGCTTTTATGTCTCAAAAGTTTTTTTTTTTTTATTAGTAGCCTAGCAATTAGGCAGACTATCAGGCCTTTTTTATTTTCTTCCAAGGGCTCAGTTTTACTTAAGCAGACATATTTTTATTTTCTACATTAAATTAAATTACTTTTCTATCTATAACTGCATCTGTTCTTTCAATTCAGCTGGGTTTCATTCAAACCAGTCTCATTTTTTTCAGTCCTCTAACATGTTTCATTCTTCCTCCTTTCCCCACAAGATTTCCCCCTTTGTGGGGAGTCCTTGGAGGAAGAAGGGATTGAAAAACTAACTATTCCTTCTTCCATGGTTTTAAATCCTAGCTCAGAGAGATAACTACTGGACGAGAAACTATGAGACGTCCTTTTAGCACATCGGGTCATATCGTTTCAGCTGGGTGGTAGAATTTGCTAAAACAACTACATATCTGCACTTCCTAGAGACTGAAGTTAATCCCGTATTTGTCTCCGGTAAAACACAGACAATTCTGGCAGGTTAAAAGCCATGTCTGAATTAGCTTACCCTACAGCTTATTCACGGAAATGACTGGCTCTGTCCAGACTTAACTTCTTCCAATGGCATGTTATACTGTGAAGCACTTAAATCAGCTACTCCTAAAATGCCCAAGCTCTGGAAGTTGGCTACAAATCAGTCAAGCCTAGCAATCAGATGCAGCTATTATTAGAGAACAAAGAATGTCGAAAATTGGGTTATAAGCACAATATACTTTGCAGGAGCATCTGATCGGCCCCTGTTGGCTGTCATAGATTAGACAGATTTTGGTTTGATCTAGCAAAGATGGTTTTTGCAACTGAGGTGAGGAAAGGGCTTTCAGTAGGGGGTGTGCAAATGTTTCAGATTTCAACTGTTTTAAATTCAAAACCTGAAACAACTTTGCATTTTAAAAAGGCTCTTTCAATCCCTCGGAAGGGCTCTGAGCTTGGAACAGTGTGTTTTGAACTCGGAAATGGAGTTATCGGAGTGCAAAATACTTCCCAAATTAATCTGCTTCGAATGCAAAATAGATTTCCGTTTGAAATAGAGTATTTATTTGCTCAAACCTGAAATGTTTTGCCTATCGGCAGCTTTTTAGACATTCACGTTACATTAAACGGCTTATCTCTAGAAGAAAATTAAGTCATAGTTTGCCACTTTTTCAGTCTGCTCAAAATGTTACCAGCAGCTCAATCCCTAGAAATGCCTGTGAGTTATAAATAAGTCCTTTTCTGCCACTATTTTTTTTAAATCGGGTATTAATCGGGTATAAATTGAGTGTTAATATTAAATTAATCAGGTATCTTAGACTGCGGATTAAATCCATCACATTATACTTCTGGAAATGTCAAGTGATAAGATAGTTTGATATACATAAAATATACATTAAATCAGGATACAGTATGTATCCTTTCCTTTTATCAAGCAACAGCCTGCAAATTCATATCTGCTTAAGTAACTTGAGCAGGCTCATATGGGGCTTGTGATACCCTGAGATTATCTCACTACAGTGGGTATTAAAACAAACAAACCCTGATACAGTATTGCATCGAGGGGAAATCAGGATCTCACTTTCTAGCCCAATCACCTTAATTTAAGAGTCCCCACAGTCGGTGAACATCTCGGCTGCAAAGATGTAAATGTATTCATTAGACTGTGGTTGCAAACCTAATTGACCAACATTCCTAAATCTAGTGGCTTTATGCCAAATGAAGTCATGGTAGGCTTTTGCTAGCAATATATGATGGCTAGGAAGGAGTGAGGTAACTCAGGCACTGTTGCGTTTCTCCTTTTACATAATCTAGTTTGGGAGTGACCAAAAGTCTTTATTTTTGCCAGTGAACCCATCAAAGACAACCACTGCAAAATGGAATTTGTGCACTCACAGCAAAGTGAGCTGTCAAATCACATGCCATAAATGAAGATGCACTGGTATTTTCCCCAGAACCCCAGGGTTACTGCTATTATCAAACAAATGCATTGCATTAAGTGGCATTCTGCACAACCAAAAGGTGTGGATAAAGTGAACCTCTACGCAAGTCAGTGCAAAGAGTTAGAAGGCAACAAAGCATGGTTTTCAGAAGAAAATACTGCAATAAAATGATACCAGTTGTAGGTTCTCTCCTGAGGTTACATTTATTCAGCTGGTCCGTCTGTGCTCTGGCCAGTGCACGTATCCGACTGAATTCTTCCTTCATGCCCCAGAAAACACTTTCCAGTTCATCCCTAAAGATTAATGATTTCAGAGGTAAAGTACCCTCCTGTGCTTTTTCGGTTTCCTTTAGCCCAACAAGCATATTGTTAAAAAACACCAGCACCATCTGGGTTTGCAACCCTGACCTGAGGCCACAAATTATGGGAGGGGATCCATGACCCCACCTTCAATTTTTTTTTTGTATAAAAACGGTAACTTCGTAAGGTAGCTGATGGGAAGGAACGATTCTCAAACTGGCTGAAACAACACGCAGAAACGCGATTAAACCTCCTCACAAACGAAATGATTCTTACTTCTGACAGCTCCCATGAGAAAATAGAACAATATAGGCAAACTACAGGGGTTTTGTATCTTCTTCAGGCCTCCAACAAAATTAATATTGGAGCATAAGGGGGGAAAGTCTGATAAAATTAAAATAATTGAAGTAACTTATGGCATAAAGATATCAGTATTTTTCTCTGCTACGTATGTTGGTTTTTTTTTAAAGTAGAGAAATCCAGCATGAACCAATATAATATCTTTATTTTGTTATTCAGGATGAAAGCAAAATAAACCTGAGCATATTCCTGTCATTTATCCTTGACTGGTATGGAGAAAACAACCCTTACTGATACCATCCATGGATAAAATGCCTCCCTGTTTGCAGTGTTTAAGCATATTCGGATAGTGAAGTTTTTTTCCTGGAGGAGCCTGAAATCAGAAGAGGTTGACTGAGGACCCAGGGCTGTTTGGAGAGAGGAATATGCCCTAAAAGATGCAGAATAGTGAGTACAGTGAGAGGTGAAAAGATCACCTTGTTCTTTTTTCTTCTTGAAGATCATAATCCTGACTTTGTTCCAGCCCGATTCTTTTTCCAATTCAGATCCAGAATTTTTGAAAAGTGATCCAGGCTTCAAGTATCATTTTAAACTGATCCATGTGAAATCCAGCAAGTGAAGGTTTTAATTCATAGGCATAGCCATTTGCTCTTCTGCTGGGACCGAGCCTTTCCTTTCTCTTAATTAAGGCACCAGGTGTCCACGGCAGCTTTTACGTTATTAATTGTTCAGTTTAGAGCACTGGATTCACACACATCACCCCCTAAGCCGTGATGTTTATTAATCCACGGCTTAGTGGATAAGCCTGGCTTATTTGCAGTTGCCTCTCTACTTACATTGCCTCAGTCCTAAATTACAAAGCAAAGCAAAAGCCAAAACCAAGCAAATTGTATTAGTTGGGATTTGTCAAGCCAGCCTAAAAGTAGTTCTAGGCATCTTTCTTAGAAGTGGGACGGGAGAAGACAAGAAGTAAGGGGGGAAATATCTTTTAAAACCACAAAGCAAGGACAAACAATGCATTATTACAGGAGGGAGGGAAAAAACTCAATTCCATACCTTTCACAGAGAGATGCAGAAGAGACCCCTGATGATAATTCCTGTCTAGACGAAGGATTTTTTTCACTCCTTGCCTTTTGTAGGTGATCCAAAGTAGGGGGGAAAAAGAGAAAATACTTGAATTATAACGTCGTTGCAAGAATCACCCCTATAAATTAACAGAACCGTAAAGGACTAATACAATATTCATTTGTTAATGGCATCTTGCCTTACTTTTTGTGCAAAAAAATAAAAATAAAAATCCACAAATCATTGTTTAGAAATATGTATGCTGGAAAGTCTACTATGGATCATTATTTTTAGGTGCTAGAATACGCCTGAAGTATTTTGGGATAGCTGAGTTAACCAAGAAGTGCTATGCACTTTACCTCAGAAATAATTAATTTAGCTAAACAAGAGGGACACACTGAAGGCTGATTTGCATTTCGTTCTGGTTTTTTTTTATTTTTATTAAAGGCTTTCCCACAATTCAGTCATTTCAGTACAAAAAAGAATTCATACAAATATTCTTCCACGTAGAATTCTCTCCACACAATGAAACTGGGCAGGGGATTACTAAGTCCGTACATATTTTATGCCTCAGCCTTTGTACATTAACGTGCATCATAAAACTATGAGGAACAACTCCACTTTGCTTTTTATTAAAGCTGATCCAAGGGCTAATATAACAGGTTTTCTCAAGTAGAAGAGAAGTTATTATATTTTACTACCACCGTGTGGATTAGCCCTGTATTACATGGGCGTTTTATTTCAAAGCCTATTAACTAAGATAAGAGTCTTCTCCAAGGCCAATTCGACTTATGGAAACTTCATGGACATCTCCTTGAAGCTTTATTGATTGTTGTAAAAAAAAATGGTATTCCACTGTTGTTTTTTAAAATACCAGCTTACCCTACAGCCCATTTTTTTCCAGAGCGTTCCCATCCATGCGCTAACTGGACCCACTTTGCTTATCTTTACAGCCCCATTAATGTTGGCCAGGGATTGCCACATGCTGCTAATCCATCTTTTACCTAGGTTTCAGAGTTTAGAAAAGATCTTCCTGGGTAAATAAAGCCAGTATAGGAGGATCTTTGAAGTAAAATTAGGTATACAAAGGCATGATAGATTGTATATCTGCTTTTTACTCCAGAAGGCAAAGGAAATTGTTTATTTTTTTAAATAATAACCAGTATTCTGAGTAATTTGTTTACAGAAGAATACACTGCATTTAGTTTTTGGCTTATGAAATTAGTTTCAGTCCTACAGTATCTGAATGTCTTCAGATCTCCACAGTATCTGAATTTTCTTACCTCTTTTTCGTATCTTGATACCTGTATGCAATTTTGTGCTTCATTTATTTCTTTCAGCTGCTTTTTTAGATTCCTTATTTCATCTTCTTTGGCAGTGATAATAGATTCAAATTTCTTTTCCTTTAAATTACTATCTTCTTCAGCTTTTTTTAATTTTACACTCTCACTTTCCAATTGTTCCTTTAAAAAAAAACACCCCACATACACACACAGAGAAAGAGAGAGCACAGTTGGTTAATTTTCAAGCTCTGAGGAATGTCATTATAGAATAGATTGTTATAGGCTAAATTAAGTCTTAGCAATCTGTGAAAAAGCTGTGAAAAGGCGAATTCCATGTTAGAGATCATTAGGAAAAAGATTGAAAAATAAAACTGACAATATCATCATGCCTTTATACAAATCTATGGTGTGACCACACTTGGAATATGGCACACAGTTTTAGTAGCTGTGTTTAAAAAAAAAATATTATGTGATGGAGCAGGAAAAGAAGCAGAAAAGGAGCAATTAAAATAATCAAGGAAATGGTGCAATTTTTCTACAAAGAAAATAGAAATGGTAAGTTAAGAGAGGTACATCATAAGAGTATATAATATCCACAGTGTAAGTGGATAATGTACAGATAAGTTTCTCCTTCATTCTTTGGAATCATCCAGATGGAATTACAAAGAGATCCACAAAGTAAGAATATAAAAAACCAAATGGACTTTAAAAACATAAACTGAATTTAATAGAAAAAGAAGAGCTGTCAAAGGAGGTAAACACATTTTTTTTGAAAACGCAAATAAGCCAGGAAGATGGTTGGCTTATAGATTGAAAAAGGAGAAAGAAAAGAAATTGATTTATCAACTAAAGAAGGGACTCTTGATCATCAAAATGACAACAAAAAGCAAATAATTCAAAATCACTATGGAAAACTATATGATCAAGAGACAATCTCAGAAGATAAAACAATATTTAGAAAAAGCAGAATTACCTACAGTACAGGTACAGTTAAAGCAGCATTAGAAGAAAGAACAACAGTGATGGAACAGAAGCAATTAAAAGACAAAAAAATGGCAAAACACCAGGTCCGGATGGATTCCAGCAGTTATATAAAACTCAACAAGACTCTTTAAGCAATTCAATGTTGGAAGTATTCAATGAACTATTGTTAGAGGGGAAGGTACCACATTCTTGGATAGAAGCATATATTACTCTCATACCGAAAGAAGACTCAGATTTGCAACGGATAAAAAATTATAGACCGATATTGTTATTGAATGCAGATTATAAGATATTTGCTTCAATAATTGCAGAAAGGTTAAAGAGATTCCTAAACCAATTTATACATTCAGATCAAAATGGCTTTTTACCTAAGAGACAAATTAAAGACAATATGAGAATAATCTTGAATACTATGAAGCACACTCAGAGAAGCAAATGGTGTTGATTTTTCTCGATGCACAGAAGGCGTTTGACAACGCGAACTGGCAATTTATGCTGGCACAATTAAAAGACATGGACTTTGGGGAGAGATTTATTAAGATGATTAAGACAATATATTGTAAACAAACCACAAAGGTGATGGTAAATGGAGACATGACTGAAAAGATTAACATTAAAAAAGGTTCAAGACAGGGATGTCCCCTATCACCATTATTATTTGTATCAACACTGGAAGTATTAAATAGAAATATTAGACAAGGAGATAAAAGGTATGGAAATAAAAAAGGAAGAATATAAATTACAAGCATTTGCAGATGACTTAATTTTTATTGTAGAAGACCCACAAGAAATAGGACCTAAGCTAATTAAAAAAACAGAAGATTATGGTGAAGTAGCAGGATAGAAAATAATTACAGAAAAAAACTAAGATTCTGGTGACAAATATTTACAGAAAAGCAGAAAAAAGAATTAACGAGGAGATTAGATATTCAGATTATTTAAAAAGTAAAATACGTAGACATTCAATTAACAGCAAGATGTGTAACGATTAAGGAAAATAATTATAACTTGATACAACGAACAAAGACAGATTTGGAAAAATGGAAAAGTTTGCAATTATCACTAATAGGAAGGATAGCTACAATTATGATGAACATATTGCCGAGATTACTATATTTGTTTCAAACAATTCTGATAAAATTAAAAAAAATTTTTTTTGAGGAACTGAATATTAAAATATATTTGGCAAAGGGGAAAACAAGAATTAATTTAAAAACGGTGCAGGATACAAGAACTAGAGGAGGTTTTGGATTACCAAATTGGGAACTATACTACCAGGCAGCGATGTTAATATGGATGAAAGAATGGATTGAATTGAGGAACACAAGATTATTGACTTTAGAGGGACATGATTTGCAAATAGGTTGGCACGCCTTCTTATGGTGTGGAAAAAGCAAAGTACTTGGTTACTTTCAAAGACATTACATAAGAAATGCTTTACTGTTAGTTTGGGAGAAGAGTAGAGAGCAACATTATTTGAAGATACCAGTTTGGCTTTCGACAATGGAAGCACTTATTCATCCAAACATTATTAACATGGGGAATATTGT
>JANHGC010009869.1:249328-265328 GCA_027560395.1 Boaedon fuliginosus | reverse complement strand
GGGCTTCAGAAGGCCTGCAAATGCTGTGGCACAAATATACTTCTTTAAAAAAAAAACCCGAGCAAGGCCAGGTAATCGGCTAGTATGTAGATAAAGCTTTAGAATTCTTCAAGGAAATAGAAATTTGGCTGTTCTCTGCAGATCTTAAAATTGAGAGTTTTTTTACATTATATTTCTGTATAGTTTGAAAACTGTTGATTATCACCTCATTGGCTTAATTCCTTATATCACATCTATCTTTCTGTTTCCTCCTTTTCCTCATCTTTCCCAAGACTTATAGGAAGAAATTATTTTATTTTGTTGAATTAGTATAATTTCCATCCTTTTGGACCATTGTTTCATTTCTTAACATCAGACAACAGTAATGCAATGTATATCAATATCTTTCTTTCTTTAAAGGGACTTACACCATTCACATCTCCTGGGAAATGTCTGCCTCTTCATAGTGAGTCAGATGGCAGTTAATTTGTTGGGTATAGGTTTCACAGAATCATAAGTGTCACAAGATAAACCATAGATTTTGCCATGAACTCTTTATGTGACGCACAAAAAATATCACATAAATTGTGCAATCTGGATTATTTTAGACAAATTTTCTGGGATGGCCTATAAATGTGCTGGTCTTCTCACAAGTTGCTTATCCTGTCAGACTGAGTGATTTCATGACATTCACTTTTTTGATGTTACTCACAAAAGTGTTATATTTGTCCAATATTAGGCCAATTATAACTCTAACTCAGATTGCTCCATAGGAGAATTAGGTTCTTTGGGGCGGGAGGAAGGGCTGTTTTCTGCAGTTGTTTCTACCAGACTGATACAGTCCAGCAGAATGGATATGCTATTGATCCTGTTGGCCAAGGTCCTGTTGGCTGTTTGTCAGGGTCCATAGGCATACATTTTCTGTTGTATCACCCACACTATGGAATAACCTTCCCCTGGAGATTAGGATGGCCCTGACTTTGCTTGTCTTTCACAAAGAACTATTCTGTACCAGGACTTGTATTTTAATTTTTGTATTTGTGATTAAGATGGTCTTTAACTTGTTTTCCCATTGTTCGTAGCCCGTCATTTGTTGAGATGTGCAGCTATGCAAATGGAATTGGATGGATGGATAAATGTCCTTAGATCTCAGAGTAGAGTAGAATTCACATAGAGTAAGGTCATTAATTAAATAGTGTTTACTATCACAGAGCACTAGCTGCTGAAAGAACAGTTAGTGTGGTGTAGGAGCTACCAGTTAACTTTCTAGGTTAGCTAGTGTCAGAACTCCTTAGCAACAATCAGGACTGGAAATAACCAAGAAAAAATTTCCATGAATTCTGATTGCATAAGATTTATTAGGAAGAATTCTGTACCACATTCTGTAGGGTGCTGTGGTTCTGCCTCTTTGAGTCCAAAGTGTCTATAGATACTTCGGATAGATAGGACATCCAGTTAGATTTAGTCTTTGTTGATTCTGCAAATCAAATTATTGAAGAAAATAAAGGATGAATATTGACAGCTGTTTCTTTGGTCTTTCAGTATGATAATGAATGAGATATACAATTTGCCTCTGCTGTTTCTGGAAAAAGTATATTCTACTTGCATTATTCTACTATCTACACTCATAACTAAAATAGTGGAAAGGGTGAGACAAACGTATGGGGGGTGTCACTAGAGAGCCGCAGAAAACTGGGAATTGTCTTCATATTACCTGGATGTTGCAAGTAAAAGGCTACTAGGATTAATCAAATGTACAGGTACAGATTAGGTGAAACCTGGCTCAATAGGAATAACTGAGAGAGATCTTGGACAATCACTTAAATATGAGCCAGCAGTGTGTGTGGCAGCAGCCAAAAAAGCCAACACAATCTTAGGTTGCATTAAAAAGGGATAGAATCAAGATCACATGAACTATTAGTACCACTTTATAAAATCTTAATAAGATCACACTTAGAATACTGAATCCCTGTTTGGTCACCGTTATCTATATATATAAAAGAGATGTATGGGTTTGTATGTGCTCTATACAAACCCACACCCCTGCACCAATCTGACCCAAATTTCACACATGCCTTCATTAGGGTTTCAAAATCAGCACTAGGGGGGGTTCCCCAAATTCTTTTCTCCCTCTTTGGCCTCAAAAAAGGGGGCAAAGGAGATCCTCCCAACAACAGAAAAATCGGGAAATCTGCCCTGCGCATGCACAAACAACCTCTACTGCGCATGTCCTGCAAGAAGCTCACCACCCAACTCACAAAATGACCACCTGCCTTTTCCTCAAGTTGATCTGCTCGCTTTCCATTCACTGCTCCCCAGCTGTAGGTAGCCACACCACGCAGCCTTCTGACTTCCAACAGGATGGTGGTGATCTACCTGTGCTCCACCAACCTCAAGCGCCTCAGCTCCCCTGCAAGGTCTCCCGCAGCAGCAGTGGCCCTGCCCTCCACCCTGCAGAGGACCTCAGCCACTTCAGCCTGGAGGAGACGGCCTGCCGCTGCTGCCACACTAAACAGCGGAGCCCATCTGGCCAGCCAAAAGTGGAGGCTGCGCATCCATGTTGGACTCCCGCCAGCCAGCCGACAAGTTTCCGCCTTGCCCACACCACCCAGCAATACTTGGCTGCTGGGTAGTCGAAGGCAGCCGGCTGCGAGGTATGCCCCGTGCCTTCTGCGGACATAAAATGCCAGCCACCCTGACACTGCCTGCGCACGTGAAACTACCCTCCACTAAGCCCTGCCTTGGCCAGCCGAGCCCTGCCAGGCCAATAAGGCAGCCGCGCCATGCTTTATCGCCTACACGGGCCTACGGAACAGATCCCAGACTGCCTCCTACGAGCTATGAGCTTCACGCACACGAGGTCTGCAACTCCTCTTAATCTTCCCCACCAAGGCCGGGAAATTTCAGCCTGGCCTGTGCTGGTATTTCAGCACGGAGATCGAGCTCTGCTCACCCTCTATAGGTGAAGCCCTCTTCACCTATGGAGAGTGAAGAACAGAGACCGATGTACATCATGGAAGGGGGATGGTGAATAACACGAAGAATAGGAGGGAACAAGAAAAGGAGGGGGTGGGGAAATTAGACGATGAAGAGCAGGAGGAAGGGAAGGAAGGAGAGGGCGAAGAAGAGGGGGAGGGTGAAAGGGGGACGGTCAAGAAAATCAGGAAGAGGAGGAAGGAGGAGGGGGAGGGGGAATAAGATGAAGAGGATGGACAGTAGAAAAAGGGGAAGAAGATTATGAGGAAGAGGAGGAGGAAACAACATGAAGAATGGCAGTAGGAATGGCAAGATTAACAGGAGGAGGAAGAAGAGGGGTTGGGGCAAGTACAGAATTAGGAGGAGGTGGGGAGTAGAGGAGGAAGAAGAGCAGCAGGGGGAGGAGAGAACACAGCCAGGAACAATATATTACTTCTTAAAAAAAAAACCTGAGCAAGGCCGGGTAAGCGGCAAGTAAGATATAAAAAAAAATTTAGAGACTCTGGAAAGAGTGCGGAAAAGAGCAACAAAGTTGATTAGGGGGATGGAAGCTAAAACACATGAAAAATGGTTGCAGCAATTGGGTTTGTATGGTCTAGTGAAGAGAAGTACTAGGGGGTGACATGATAACAATGTCACAATATTTTGTGGGGCTGCCACAAAGAAAAGGGGATCAACTTATTTTCCCAAGTACCAGAAGTTAAGACAAGAAACAATGGATGAAAACTAATCAAGGAGAGAAGTAAGGACAAATTTCCTAACAAACAATTAAACAGTGGAAGTTGTGGATGCTTCATCACTGGAGGCTTTTAAGACACTCACTGGAGAGTCACTTGTCTGGAATGGTATATGTCTCCTGCTTAAACAGCAGGCTGGACTAGAAGATCTCCAAGATCCCTTCCAACTCTGTTATTACTGCATTAGAGAAAGAGCCATTGCATTTAGATCAAGTTTAGACAGATATCTAGAGAATAGAAACTTATTTGAAAGCTAACAATAATAAAAAGACCTTCTTGACATTGCCACCGTACAGGCAACGGTGTTAAAGGCACACCATAAACAAAAACCGAATTCAAAAGCCCCGCGCAGGAAAAGAGAAATATATACACCCAAAGCCGCGCCCCTCCACCATGTGACCGCCCCCTCGAATCAGATCGTCATCCGCTGCTCAGCTGTTGCCGGCTTCCCCGAATCACAGCTGATCCATCATGCCGAAACTACGATATCGCACTCTGTCACCCCCGCAGCTCTTCCCACCACCGCTGCATGTGTGTTGGACCGGGACCGACAGTTATTATTATTTTTGGAAAGTGTTTTAAGTTTTTATATGAACTTTGAATACTCAGGAATTGGAGAGGTAGCCTGGTAAGATGCATGAGTAGTGGCTATAAAAAGACTAAAATGCAAACCATAGAATGAAATAAATTGTTATAGGTAAATTCAGGCAATGGATATTCCAAGGTAACATTTCATTATAACCGTTAGCTCATTAATACATGGTAAATCAGTATTAAGGCCTTTCGAAAAGGGGAAAATGTACAATAGACTGGCTGGCTAACTAGTCAGTCCATTTACTGCAGTACTAAATGTTTGAAGATGATGATAACTCAGGGAGAGACATGAGCAGCAAAATATAAGTAAAATGTGATCAGCATTACACTTAAATTGCCAGCCTGCATGGTAAAATTTCAAAACTATGAGGAAGTATGTATATACAGTAGTTGCTTGCAAAATGAGATAGGTGGCATATAATATTAATAAATAAGTAAGTTGGTTGTGATGATGTATTTCTCCCAATGCCAGGAGGAAAAGACAAATTAGGAGTAGATTTTTAATCTTTTTGATTCACCTACTTTGCTTGTCTCCTCCAGCACTTGTAATTGTCAGGAATGGTTCTGAGCCAAAAATACAACAAGGTTCTCACCTCATAAAAGAGTAATTAACTGTTTTAACTGGCTTAATTCTGGTATGCAATATGTATTGCCATCTAACCATACCCTGTTAAGTGTCTCTTAGAGTTTCTGTGGAATTCGGCCCAGCAAAAGGAATGATTTTAGTAAGCTGAACTAAATAGTGTAAATGGTCTCTTTCTACAATATTATTATTCTACAAGTCTATAGAATCATAACTACTCTGAGTGGAAACAACATATTCACATATAGAATTTACTCGTTCTGAATACAGATGCAGCACTGTTGGGAAACTTCAGATAGCTGGTACTGGTAGTGCTTGATTTATGATCACAATTAGCTCCTAACCTGTTGTAAGTAAGACATTTGTTAAGCGAAGTTTGCAACTATTCTTGCCACATTTGTTAAGTGAATCACTGAAGTTGTTGAGTTAGTAACACGGTTGTTAAGTGAATCTGGCGTTTCCATTGACTTGCTTGTCAAAACATTGCAAAAGGTGATCTCATAACTTCAGGGAACTATAACCATCATTAATATGAACCAATTTTCAAATACTCAAATGTTGATCATGTGATCTTGATGATGCTACAGTGAAAAACAGTCATAAAGTCCTTTTTTTTCAGTGCCATTGTAACTCCGAACTAAATGAACTGTTATAAGTCAAGGACTACCTGTACTATTGCTATGTGAAATGGATGTAGAATAAGACAATTGTGTAAACCTCATGTAAAAACCACATGTGCTTTTATTTTACTTTTGCTGGCAAAACAATATGAAAGACGTTTTTTTCTTTTTTTTTCCTTTGGAACACTGAATGAGTAATAGCAGGACTGCTTGATAGAAAGAGGCCACCTGTGTTGTGCTGTGGTTGTTGTTCTTCTACTGCCATGAATGCCCAGGCATTGAGGGAAAGGGAAACATTTGCAAAGCTGACTATTGCCTAGAGAATGTGGGAAACTACATTTTTTTCTCACAAAATTCAACAAAATTATGTGCACATGTTGGAAGTTTTTCATACACCTATAAACAACATTTTCAGCATAACACTCCTGTAAAACTGACAGGGAGAAACCAACAGTTGCCTGTGTTGATTTTCTAAAAAGACTACACCCACCTCCTTATACTCAGTGTTGAACTGCTTCATCTATTTATAAAATAGCCATGATTGTATTATTTACTTCTTAAAAACGTTAGCATCCATTATGAAAGTAAATACTTTGTTTGTTTTAGCTATGTTGAGTAAATACTGTGACCCACCACTTCCCCTGGTTCTGAAAATACATAAACTGGCTTTCAAAAACAAACAAACTGAGAACAGTTGGTTAAACTATAAGTTTGAGTTATATGATAGTTAAAAACCATGATTTTGCTCCCATCTTTCATTAATATATAGGTGAACAAAACAAAACAAAAATTGGCGAAAGGAGCAAAACAAATCTTTCTTAGCACTTACTAAACTGAAGGCAAATCTCTCCACTTTCTATGTTTTTATTACTTAAATAGTTTTTCACTCTCATTTCTGTATGACGTTTCTTTTCAGGTATCAGATTAAAATCCATTGTACTATCTGGTCTTTCAATACATAATATAAAAACCTAGTTATGATAAACAATTTTGCTTTAAAATCTGTTTTAAGTTGTCGGAATTATTGTTGTTACAGTTGCAACAAGTGAGTGGTTTTAGTCAGAATATTGAATTTTTGGTTTTCAATTCTTTTAAAACATTTAAAATTAACCATTGTCCTAAATAAATCTGAAAAGTATGGAAGATAAAGCAAACAAGAAATCTAATGTATTTTTCTTGGATTGGTTGTTGCTTTAATTTTTCTTAATTTGTCTATTTAAATATGTAAATAGTGTGAGAATGAACAGGGTATAAATAAGCTAATTAATTAACTAATTAACAGTAGAAAGAAGTGAGAAGCTTTAGTGTACAGTGGTGCAATATTTAGTTAACTGTGGGGTTACATTCCTACAAAGAATGTATACATACTAGAAGAACATTTGTTTTCTTGATAATATTATTTACAGAAATATGCTAGATAAAAAAGCTTTCTTCTCTAGACAAGGATGCCACTATTTGATACTATGTTGATTTTACAGCACCTCAGCAGAACAGGTTTTATCAATTAAAATGGCACTTATAAAATATTATTAAGGTAGCAAAATGAAATTAAGATGTAATGTCGTTTTGGAATTACATTCCTACTTACTATTAGGACAGTGAATCAGTAACTCTCATTAAACCTAATTAAATCTAATACTAACTGTAAGTTGTTACTTATTTTAATTTTTGGGTGGGATATGATTTGGGGAATAGCTTAAACTGAAGACAGACACAGTAACTACTGTCTCTTTTACATTAAAGATATAATCAGAAAGGTCTGTATTCATAAATAAAATATAGTATGGGATAAGAGAATGAGAAATATGTAAATGTAATGCATGAAAAAGAGATCAAAGTTTAAAAAAGAAAAAGGAAAGGAAACAGACAGTGATGTTAAAGAAAGCAAAATGCACTCTGACTAATTACCATGAAAAGCATGATAAATCGTGGACATATATCCTTGACTTTTGACTGATAGAACCTGCTGAGTGCAGTTTTTCATGCATGGCTGCCTCTTCATCTAATTTAAACTAGCATCACTATCAGTACAAAAAATGGAGCACAAGAGAAAAAAAATAGAGAATGCAAAAATATTTCTATTGCTGTTGCGTATAGCTTCTTAAATTTTACATTTGGCTCCCCAAAATAAAATGCAATAAGCATGAGTTACGTGTTTAACTTACTTTTGTAAGGTAGGAAATTCTGACTGCTTGGGCTGTCAGCTGACAAACTACTTCATGGTTAGCTTTCTGCTAAAGTACATTTTATTAGTGGTGAGCTGAAACGATTTCCCTTAAACTTTATTCAAGCTTTATCTTCTATCCTATTTTACAGTTCATATATTTCATGATTATTTTTCAGTTGTGATGGAGCCTGGATTCATCCTACTTTCGCTAGCCATTGTCCCTGGATCATGTCTTCTTCTTATAGGCCATGCAACACTTCTATTTTAGCTTACCCCAATTGCTGCTAGTGTTGGGTCTCAGGTAGTTTGCTGCCACGCCTGCTACTTCTATATATATAAATCACTTTAGCATTTCATTGCTTTGGTCTGGATTTTCTTGCTGAATTATTATTTGCTGGCATTCACCTATGCTCTACCGAATCCCTTCTGCTCTCCTTGAAACTCTTACTCATAAGTTCCTCTTCACAGGTATAAAGTAAAAGCCTGGTACTGGGGTTAATATTTGATTCACAATGCAGTAGCAGAGAACTAATAAAAAGTATCACTGGGAATGTCCTAGGAAGCATATTGGACGTAATTTTTTTCCTGCCTATTACTTTAATTTAGTTTATTGGAAATACAACATATCAGAATTATTTATTTTATTCTATTTATTTTATTTGAATTTGTAGGCCACCCAATCCCACAGGACTCTAGGCGTCACACAACATGAGTAAAAACAGTACATAAATAACATATAAAACAATTTAAAATCCTGTTAAAGTTACTAAAGTTTTTGGAGGGTCAATTTAAACCAGCCTGCCGGAAGAGCCAGGTCTTCAATGCTTGACAGAAGGTTTGTAGGTCTGGGACACTTCGGAGCTTGGACGAAGATAGTTCCAGAAGGCCGAGCCTGCTGCAGAGAAGGCCCTCCTCCATGGAGTTGCCAGCTGACACTGTCTGGCCGACGGTATCCGGAGGAGGTCCACTCTGTGTGACCTCACAGGCGCTGGGAGGCAAATGGTGGCAGAAGGCGGTCTCAAAGATAACTTGGTCCTGTAGGGCTTTAAAGGTAATGACCAGCATCTTGAATTGAACCTGGAAGCCTACTGGGAGCCAGTGCAAGCTGCACAAGAGTGGTGTGACATGGGTGTATTATGTGGCACCCATGACTGCTCACGTGGCTGGATTCTAGACCAGTTGAAGCTTCCAAATGCTTTTCAAGGGCAACCCCAAGTAGAGCACATTGCAGTAGTCTAGCCGTGAGGTGATGAGGGCATGAGTGACTGTGGGTAATGCTTCTTCGTCCAGAAAGGGATGCAATTGGTACACCAGGTGGACCTGGGAAAAGGTCCCTCTGGCCACACCTGTCAAGTGATCTTCTAAATTTAGCTGTGGATCCAGAAGGACACCCAAATTGTGAACCCTCTCATAGGGGGTCAAACTCCCCCCCTCTATTTCCAATGATGGAAAATGTTGGATGGTCCAAAAAGTAGGGACCCAAAGCCATTTGGTCTTGTCAGGGTTGAGTTTGAGCCTGTTGGTCCCCATCCAGACCCCCACAGCCCTCAGGCACCAGGAGATCACTTCGGTGGCATCATTGGGTTGGTTCAGGGTGGAGATGAAGAGTTGAGTATCATCAGTGTACATCAGTGGACTGATGATACTGCACCCTGAACCCTTGAATGATCTCACCCAGCAGCTTCATATAGATGTTGAATAAGAATGGCGAGAGGACTGAAACCTGAGGCACCCCACACACCAGGTGCCTCGGGCTCAACCTCTGCCCTCCCACCAACACTGTCTGCACATGGTCTGACAGGTAGGAGGAGAACCATCGCAACATGGTGCCTCCCACTTCGAACCCGTCGAGCTGCTGCAGAACGTTACCATGGTCAATGGTATCGAATGCTGCTAAGAGGTCAAATAGCACCAGGATAGAGGAATGACCCCTATCCCAGGCTTGCCAGAGATCATCGACCAACGCGACCAATGCCATCTCAGTGCTGTGCCCAGGCCTGAAACCGGATCTAAAGGGGTCTAGATAATTTGCTTCTTCCAAGGATTCACGGAGCTGTAGCGCCACCACCTTCTCAACAACCTTCCCTAAAAAGGAAAGGTTGGAGATTGGACGAAAGTTCTTTAATTCAGCTGGGTCCAAGGCAGGGTTCTTTTTTTTTTAGTTTTTATTATACAAAAAAATAAAAATATTACATACAGTTTATCATTTCGGTAGCAATGTTTGGTATGTACATTAATCTACATATTTACAAAGTTTGTTAGTGTAACATTTATCATAAAAGATACATTTCTATTCATTCACATTTTAATTTAACACTAAAGTTTAGTGATTGTTTAGTATAGGGTTTTTTTGGTCATTAATTATGTTTGGATAGAAAATAAAGAGGTACTGTTGCTTTTTTCAGTGAGAAGAGTAAATTCTTTATTTCAAAAGGTATATCTTCTGCCTGCCTACCTGCTGTCAGTTGTGCCAAGATTGTTGGATTTATTTTATTATTTTAAGACATTATTCAAGATTGAATGACAAATACAAGTCCCCAATCAAGTAGTCAGTGACATATTGGGAATTATTTTTGTCTTAAGCCTGCCATTGATGTAACCTTCACAATAGTATTTTTTGTTAACTGAGACAGGTTTTTACAAAATTAGTGTTGACATGTACTATGTATTATTTTCTGGATTTGTATGAAACTATTGAATGAAAAAAAAACCCTTTAACTAAAAAGAGTTTTGTGATGCTGTGGGAAACTTCTTGTGTGCCTTATATTATTTCCTCCATGACAAAGAAATTGGTTAACTACTTACCAGTATGTAGACTTCATGTTTCGTGTTTTTTTAAATTCTAGTTTCCTGAATACAGTCATCTATATGAAACAAGAAGACACAGTTTAGATTCTTACAAGTACTATTCAACCATATGAAGTGATAGCCATTCTGATTAGGTGTTAAGGAAATTGACATCAAATGGAACCGAGGACATTCAGTTTAGAAACTTTCATAGCACTGTAGTCTTGTAAAAGAAAAAAGCAAGTCTGACCACTTACTTATTACAATCATTTAATTATTTATACACTACTCTTTATATATCACTGTTTTCTATAAAGAAATGTAGGGCTATAAAGCAGTAAATTACAGAAACAAATAAAACAACAAAGGTACATCTAGTTGTCTAATACTGACAAATATGGAAACTAAAATATATATGCAGTCAGATGACAATCATTTACATGAAAAAAGTTTGTCCTATAGGTGCCAGGGTTATCATCACATTTTAAACTGCTGTGGTTAATGAGACAATTTGGGAACTTATCATGCTAATACACAGAGAGTTCCAAAATTAGGATACCATTAGCAATCAATTCTATACGGAACCATCTGTGGGTCACAAAGACAGGTTAATAAGAAGCAGGTCCTACCAGAGCAATTGTATAATACACAGGTTGGACAAAGTTATGATGTTGATGCTGCCAGAACTATCTGAAACTGTAATCCTGGTTCTGCCAGAAAACCAGCAATGTAAACGCACGCTGTGTCTACCCACAGACAATATCTATTTTATCACATCAGTCTGTTGTGTGAACAGATTGATCCATATCAAGTCTCAATCTGATTTGGCACGTCTAAACCTTATGGCAAGTCTTTTAATATGAACACAAAATTGCTTCATTTGCTGAATGCGGTTCCATTCCTTTTCTTTTCTTAACAAATACAAGCAATTACCATTTTTAAGGGAATAGTATGTGCCATGTGTGAGTAATATTTAAGATAGTACAAGGCTTTCTATGCCTTACAATTTCGTGCTCATGAACATCGTGCTCACCTCAGCATCTGCCTTTTGGTTGGAGATGGCAATATATGCTCCAAACCAAGCATAAGCTAAGTAACATCTTGAAATTTCCTGACAAATTACCTAAGAATTACATAACATTATATTCATTATTTTATTATCAAAACCATGAAAACTATTGTAAATGGTAACTTTGTAATTTTTCCATTTTTCCCTTTGATTATTAAATTCTTTTTCTTTGTTACGTTTGATTATTAAATTCTTTTTCTTTGTTACGCTAACCTTCTCATTTCTCTTTTTTAACAAAATATTTATATTTTAATATTAATGAGTGCTTATAGGAAATTAAATAAAATTAAAATGTTATAATTAACATGCTTTATGAAGTACTTGGAAATTTGATTT
The DNA here is from genome assembly GCA_027560395.1 of Boaedon fuliginosus. Lineage (NCBI taxonomy): Eukaryota > Metazoa > Chordata > Lepidosauria > Squamata > Lamprophiidae > Boaedon > Boaedon fuliginosus. Next base: position 253,480 of record JANHGC010009869.1, on the reverse strand, counting down.
TTAAAGAAAATTTCGAATTATGTCATGTTAAATATTTTATACATCTTTATTTCAATAGATAAGATTCCCTTTTTTTTTTTTTACAGATGTTGGAACTGTAATTTTTTTAAAATGAACACTGTATCATTTCCCATCTTTTCAAATACTCCCACTATTATAAGGAAATGCAAATCCTTAGATTGCTAGTTTTTATTTTTGCTTCAATACATTTTCAGAACCATGATCAAACCTGGAAATAAAATTGTTATATTTTTGTCTTTCAAGTCAGTGTTGATGTCTGATGATTGCCTGGACAAATCTTTATAATTTTCATGGCAAGATTTTTCAGAACTGATTTTCCATTGCTTTCATCTTAGGGTTGGAAGCTCAGTCACCCAGCTGGCTTCATGCTTAAGACAATACTGGAACTCATATTATCCCAGTATCTAATCTAGCCTTTAGTTTAAATTGATTCTCATATAGTTTTTATGCATAATTGGAATACAATCAATATATGACTTCTTTGATTATTACAAGCCTCGCTTAACTGTGCAATCTGTCCTGAAAGGATTGAAATTCGGAATATTTTGATTTTTCAAAGTATTAAATAATTTATATTGCCTGAACAGTAGACTTATAGTTTGGTTGTCTTTTTGTTCCTTTTTATCAAGAATTAAAATATATATTTTTCAACTTGCTGCTTTTTGCACTAAAGATAACTTTACTTTTGAAATAATGGAACGACAATGTAAAATAAGCTAATTAAATTAAGATAAAGTTAACTCTGCTTCAAGAAGATGGTAAATAGAATTGTGTTTGCCTCTTTTCTTATATTTCACAAGAATTGCTTGTTTTTCTCAGCGTCCTAACTGAATGCTTATGATATCATAAGCCTGATGGAAAACCACAATGGAAGAATGGATTGTAAAGAAAACATAATTAGCATAAATGACAAAATCTGAGCTATTTGGTCAAAAATAAAACAAAAATTACTTTAATAAAAGATTGGAAACTTTATGGGCTTTTTGCTGAAAATGGAAAAAAATGGAACAATGATTTGTGGATTTGTTGATTGAAAAACGGGTTGACTATGGAACAGATGGGATCTTTGTAATGTACTTTGAAAGAGGGAGCAGAAATAACTTTTTTGTAGCTGCTGCAAAGAACACTGGAAATTGTTTCTTCAACTATTTTTTTCTTTTTTCTTTATCTGTATTGCTTCTTCACTTTGACCTTTTTTCTTCTCTAATTTTTCTTTATATATTTTACTATATAACAAATTTGATGTAGTAGTTATAAACTGATTATAAACTGTAAGTCCATGAGTTTTAGTTCCACCTTAGGCACAAAACCATCTGGGTGGCCTTGGAGTAATCACTATTTTCACTGCTTCTGTAATATAGATATGTAAAAAGTGTAACACAATTCACTAAACTCCAACAATTGCCAAAGACAAATGATAATCATGTGACCAGAAGAGGAGTTGTGCTGCTAAATCAATATTTATTTTTATTAGTATCCTGCCTTTATTATTTTTACAATAACTCAATGTAGCAAACACATTCAACACACCCTTGCACCCTCTCCTTTCCCCACAACAACTCTGTGGATGAGTTGGGCTGAGAGAGAGTGACTGGCTAAAAGTTATCCAGGTGACTTTCATGATTAAGATTGGACTAGAATTCACTGTCTCCCACTTCCTAGCCTGGTGCCTTACCCACTAGACCAGGCATGTCCAAAGTCCGACCCTGGGACCAATTGCGGCCCCTTTTCAAATTTCGAGCAGCCCGCAGCCTCTTCTCCCCACCGGCGCACAGTTTTCCCTTCACCTCACTATTCATAAAATAGTTCATTTGCATTTAATTTTAATGGTTCAAAGACTGTCAGCCTGAATGGTCGGCCCCCACATATTTTCACCTCACCAAATCTGGCCCTCCTTGCAAAATGTTTGGACACCCCTGCACTAGGCCAAACTGAAACAACTAAATAATAATGTAATAAACAGCCTAAACATAACAACAAGAGTAGGTTACTCAGACATTTAATTTGTATTCAATTAATTAATTATATGAATTCAAATAATAACATTCATTCAGGACATTTTAAAAACAAAGTAGCTGGACTACTCCCTTTTATCACAGTATTTATAAGGCCACAACTAGCATTTTTTAAAATAAGTAAGAGTAAATTTAGGAAATATAGGAAATAATTTTGGCAGGAAATTTAGTTTTATCAAACTTCATTTAGGTCTGTAGTCATTAATCTACATTTGTTTTTAGTATGAAACTCCACTATGTGCTAAGAATTACAGCAACAAGTATGATAAAACAAGTATTTCTAAACAAAATCACATATGTTTCATAAAAATAAGGTGGGATGAATTACAGAGGCTCAATTCTATATTCCGTGAAAGAGAAGTAGAGGGGCTCAATTCTCCATGCCATGAACTGAAATGAAACAATAATGTAGTATTTACTAAACTTTGAACTTTCTTAATAACATACAGTATCCTCACAGCATATCTAGAAATATAGTAGCAGAAGGAAAGTTACTTTGAAGACAGCGTATAGAATGATTTCATAGATTTCATTCAGTACAACACAATTGTATTAAAATTACAATAGCACTGTTGTAGTCTTATTTGTAGGTATGTGTATCTTAATAGATATCATAGATATCTTTTCAGCTATATTAGTTTTATTTAAATGTTAATACTCCCATATCTATGTTATATGGTTACTATAATCATATCACCAAACTGGTATCTGTCATATATAACTCATTTTCTTTACTGTCTTGCCTCTACTCTTCCAAGAAATAAAAACAAAACATTTTAATGGGTTTTTTGCTTCTTGCCATATGGGAACTTATTAACTAAGTCCAGGTCCAAATAAATGTGCTTTGTATTGAAGGGAGAAAAATGGTTGAATTGTGAGGTGGCTTTCTGAAGCTTGTGCAATTCCAAATTGGATAAGCTCTACACAACCTGTCAACCATGTGCTTCATCTTGGTGCTTCAAGCAGTCAGTAAGATATCTTGGACTCAGACCACTGAATGCCTTGAAGACACACAGAGAGAAACAGAGTGTTCTTGAATTGGTGTCAATATCTGTAGTGTAATAACTGAAGGACCAGCCTGATGTACTCACAGTAGTTTGTGTAGATGAGCAGATGGGCTCTTTGAGTATGAATGTAAGAATCTGGGATAAAGTAATATCAAAAAGATAATTTGAATAAAATAACTTTTATTAACTGCAGAATAGTTTCTTAGAATTTAAAAATTGATTCCTGTAGGCATCTGTAATTTTTTGCTCTTAATTTAAAAAATATTTTAATAATAGTTTTGTTTAAAAACAGCTTTAAGTTTAAATTTAAAATCTAAAATAAAAATTTAAAAGGGTATAGCAGTGGGTAAGACCTTTGCATTCCGTAGGTTCTGTAGACCTATGTTCTCCATAATAAATCTCCAATGATATCTCTCTAGACTTCTTATTGATACCAGATCTTCATATCCAGGAATTATAGTTGATCTACATTCCATTTTAATCTTCACACATCCTTCTTTTTTTAACCAGATCATCCCAATCTAACTGGCTACAGCAAATGCTGAGCTAAAATATTTAACATTATATAATAATATCAATTTACATTCTAGTGTGAAGAAATAGCGTGGAGTTGTATTCCTAGCTTTCATGGGACAAATTTGAAATTAAGATAAATACTGGAAGAAGTTGAAAAATAGAAGTTATGACAAATACTTTTAGGCATTGAATTGTAACACCCACATTATACAGTTGCAGAAAACAGATTTTAGGGGAAGTGGTCATTATTGAAGAAGTAGAGAATTTGGATTGTATGGTCTGTAAATGGTAAGTGAAGTTCTGTGCAAGCTAGTACAAAATAATGCATTTTGAGAAAAATGATATGTGCCCAGAGTCCCACTGGAGTTGAGTGGCCTATAAATCTAATAAATAAATAAATAAATAAATAAATCAATGAATCAATGAATCAATGAATCAATGAATGAAATAAAGAAAGAGAAAGAAAGAAAGAGAAAAAGAAAGGAAGGAAAGAAAGAAAGAGAAAGAAAGAAAGAAAAAGAAAGAAAGAAAGAAAAGAAAGAAAGAAAGAAAGAAAGAAAGAAAGAAAGAAAGAAAGAAAGAAAGAAAGAAAG
>JANHGC010009869.1:119394-135147 GCA_027560395.1 Boaedon fuliginosus | reverse complement strand
GGCCTCACCACCGCCTCCTTCAAGGCTGGTGGGAAGGACCCCTCCTTCAAGGAAGCATTTATAACCACCTGGAGCCAGCTGCGTGTCACCTCCCGGCTAGCCGAAACCAGAGAGGAAGGGCACGGGTCCAATAAACAGGTGGTGGCAGGTCATCACACCTACGACCTTGTCCACATCATCAGGGGCCAGAGGAACAAACTCATCCCAGGTAACAGGACTAAGATCCGCCCCAGTCACCTCAGTGGACTCTGTCCAGCCGGAGTCGAGGTCCAATTGAATCTGAGCGACTTTGTCCGACAAGAACTGAACAAACTCCTCACCTCTACCCTGCAAGGGCTCTTCAGTCTCCGCTGGTCTCAGGAGTGTACGAGTCACCCTAACCAGGGCGGCTGGGCGACAGTCTGCGGATGCAATAAGAGCGGCATAATGATAATGCTTTGCCGCTTTTATCGCCAGTAAATAGGTCTTAATATGAGCTCCTAATAGTGTTCGGTCAGATTCAGCTTTTTCCTTCTTCCAGCAGCGCTGTAGATGTCTCCTCTGATGCTTCCTCCTCCGGAGCTCCTCAGTGAACCAAGGAGACTTCTGAGGTCTGTGAACGGTGAGAGGTCGCAAAGGCACAACCCGATCGAGGGCCCCGGCAGCCGCATTATTCCACGCGGCTACCAGGGACTCGGCCGAGCTGTAGGTCAGGGAATCAGGAATCTCCCCAAGCTTCCTCTGAAACCCAATTGGGTCCATTAGGCTCCTGGGGCCTAATAACCACCTAGTTGTTATTGTTGTTGATTGGAATAATTGAACTCTAATTAGATGTCAGTGTGGAAGGAGTTCAAAAACATGAATGCCGTTTCAGATTTCTGCAAAAGATAGTGAATTATTGGAATAATTATATTCATTCGCAATACAATGATAAATTATTAGCCAGATGTACATTTTTGTGAATGAAAACAATTCAACACTTCATCTAAATAATTTCAAATAATACATATTGAGAGAATTCCTTGAATAATAGATTTAAGGTAGGTCTCTTGTTTGGGCTGGTCTCAGTTACACAGTCTAAGTCTTCAAACATGACAGCTTTAAGACTTGTGGACTTAAACTCCCAGAATTCCTCCTCCAGTCATGTTAGTTCAGGAATCTTGGGAGTTGAAGTCCACAAGTCTTAAACATGCCAAGTTTGAAGACCCTTGGTCTAGAAATTATAGAAATAAGTTTGAAACAACCCAAAATAGGTCTGTAAAAACTGTGTTTATTAAATATTGCTACAAGATAGCAAATGTCATCATAAAAGCATTTTAAGCATCTTTGCAGCAACTATAGGATAGTATTTAATGAATAATTTGTATCAAATTATTTATTTAATGCTGTTACAATGTTATTTTACTCATGCAATATTAACAAGTGGATGACAGCCTCCTTGAGCTATGAATGCTCTGGAATCAGAATTTGCTTCCTATGGGAAATGACATAAGCATAAACAGTCAATTTCTTCCAAAACATTTCAGCCGATCATTGTTTCTGATGCTTTTCCCATGGAAGCAGTTTTTAACTCCTACTATGAATTAAGCAATCACAATGTATTTGATAGACATTACTTTTATAGTAAATGCATTCTTAATGAAAATGAAAACTTAACACAGGATATTATACTGTTTCACTGATTTTACTAAAACTAGTAAATGAGTAAGTTGAACACCATGGAGAATTTTATTTCTTTTTTTATGTTTTCAGTTATCTTTGGTGATTAAATAAATGCCTCCTTGGATTTTTAAAGACTTTTATCCTATTTTAAACTAAAATGTATTGCCATTTAAGCTTTCCCGTGTCACAGTTCAATCTATTCAATATGGAGTGATTTCTTTTACAAAGTGTTTAGGTTACAAGTTTATACATTTTGTGGCATGTTGAAAATTTTTGAATGTTGTATTTTATCTACAGTAATAATATATTTAGGACTGTCAGGATTTGTGCTGAGAAGAGTGGACATTAAGCCCACCTCTGTTACTGTCCTTATTCTTGATACAACTCACTATTTTCAATATATTGCCTCTGTGGTTATTTGTATTTAAATTTGTATAATTATACAGGTACTTCTTGCTTAATGATCCTAATTAGGATCAGGATTTCCAAAGCTAAACAAAGTGCTTTGTTTGCTGAAACATCACATGACTACACATTTGTCTCCACTTAAGCTCTCCTATTCATCTTCCCATTTGCCATGTTCTTGATCCTGGTGTTGACTTTTTACCTAGACCAGGGGTGTCAAACTTGCGACCCGCTGGCTGGATGTGTGACACACCAACCATGCCCACCCCATTTTAGCAAAGGGGGAAAGTTGTGATATGTCACATTACAACAACATGACGGCGCAAGTTTGACACTCCTGCCCTAGATGGACAGAGATAGGCAATGGCAGCAGAGAGCAGTGTAGCCAAAAGGGCAGAGATCAAGAAGGAATTTGGTGGCCCTTGCAAAAAGCCAACATCTGCTTCGGCCGGACACAATTCATCAGCAGGAGGAGAGATGGTGAAGGTCAGTAAAGATACATAGTGGAGTGGGGGGTGCAGACTGCAGAGTGCCCAAAAGGGCATAGATGATGAGAGATACAGTTGGAGGGAGTTGAAGTGCACATGTAGTTATAAATGTGGGTGGGCTTCTGTGGCTAAGTGGCTTCTGTAGTTGCATCATTATAACTTCAAATGGTCACTGAACAAAGGTTGTTCAGCAAAGACTAACTGTGGTTGAACAATTTTAATATATATAAACTTTGTTCAAGTAAGACAAGGGTCCCCTGAGTCAATTGGCTTCATAAACAAATTCCATCTCTGTTCCAAGCCTATATAAGGAACCCTCAAAATGGTAGATACTCATCCATTTACTTAGTCCTGCTATAGTTTTACCTTGGTTGGAACCGGGCTTCTTATATAGTGGATTTTTGGACCTTCAGTAGTGCGTTTGCAAAAGCAATAGATAGAGAACTAGCAGAAGGTATGAAGATACAGTAAGACTGTTATAAAATTTACAATAAGTATATGAGAAACACATTAACCAAATTCATTGTATGGCTCCTTCATATAGAGCAGAAGAGACTAACTTTTGTGTATAGCATAGATTCACTTTCCAAGTGTCTGAGCCTCTGAGAAATTTTCTCATAGTTTTCCCTACAGAGCCTGTCATTAGCAGTCAAGTAAGGACAATTTTACCATTCTTTCCTGCTGCTCTATTTTTTTTTATGCCAGTACATATATTTGTTATTCTTTATATTCCCTTTGAAGTTTGGAATCCAAAGGGAATCTAAAACCGAGCAGATGTTTCTAGTGCTAAAGATGCAGAAATTCTAGTTTAACTGAAATACAAAGTTGTACAAATCCTATTGAAGCTAAAATCCCATTTGTTAAATGTATTTATTATTTATTTTTTACTTGCACTTGCTATCCAGAAGAGGTGATACCTCATGTCATTAGCTCAGGAGGGAAAATGGATGAATTTATCCAAGTAAACAGCATTTCAACAGCTGCCTCTGGTGATTTCCCAAATGGGTTTTTTGTTCCACTGCATTGCATATTTCCCACCATCCTTTCTCTTTTAGCTAGGAAAAATCATTTCTGAATCACATTGGTCTTGGAGAATGGATATACTTATGCATCCATTTGGCTGGCCAACATAAAATGAGCACTTTCAGAAGGAAAATTTAAAAAGCAGAAGATTAATAACATTTATTAATAACATTTAATTCCCTTTTTTGTAAGAGAGTATACTAACTGATGTAATTTATCTCTAAATTTCTATGCTGCCTTTCTATACCTTTCTTCAACCATCAAAACAACTTATTGTGGTGAACAAGTACAAAATATAACCTAAAACAACATTAATACAATTGAAACTGAATTATACATTGGAGTAAATTAACAATTAAACAGTTGGTGACAAAATGTGCTTTTGCCAACTTCTTAAATAACAACAGGGTAGATAGCAAATGCATCTTCTGCAGGAAAGAAGACTTTTTTCCTCGGTATCTGAAGATCGAGTGTTGGGCAGTGATAGGATCTTCCAAAGAGATAAAATATGGAAATTCTCTTGACATAAATATAGCAAGCTATGCATAAAATTCATGTTTTGAAACCACATAATTCTAGTCTTATACCATATCCATCTCTTTCCAATTTTTGGAGAAATTTATTTCAAAGTAATATGGTAAATATTTTTTATTTACCAATACACTCATACCTAATTCATCTTTGGCTATTTATTTATTTATTTATTTATTTATTTATTTATTTATTACATTTTTATGTTGTCCAACTCCCGAAGGACTGGGCGGCTTACAAGAGAAATAGCAATAGCACTCAGATGTTATATATTGCTTATTAGAGCTTTACAACACTCCCCAAGCAGTTACAGAGTCAGCCTATTGCCCCCAAACAGTCTGGTTCCTCATTCTGCTGACCTTTAGAAGGATGGAAGCTGAGCCAACCTTGAGCCTGGATTCAATCTGACAACCTGCTGAACAAGTCACTGGTTTCCCACAAATGACTTTGTATATCCTGGGTTGAAACTAGTAGTGATGTTGTTTTTCATGCATCTGTAATTAGGCCAGCTCAGAATACTAAGTTCCAACATAAAAAAGGAATGCACTGATTTCCTATAATCTAATTTGATTACAATTTTAAAAAGTTAGATTCATATCCATTTTTTTTACAATATACATATATTTATTTCTACAATACACAGTATACATGATGTTCCCAGTTCCCATTGTGCCCACAAAAACAATGCTGGGAGATGATTTGGGCTGAGAAATAATGACTGGTCCAGGCATCTAGTCAATTTATTAATCTAAAGGAGGACCACATCTCATGAACTCTCAGTTTCAAGTCCAGCACTTTAATCATTATTCCAAACTCTTAAGAACTTGATATTCATTTGAAAGAACTTTAGTTACCAGAATAACTTTTAAAACAATTATAAAAACCAATCATAACATCCTTCACCTAGATAGCAGCACATATCTGCATAAATAATGGACGTAGCTTCACGGAGACCCATGAAAAAGAAATATCTGAGCACCTTTGAATATTTTAATAAATCAGATTTCAGGCAGAATTCCAAGTTGATTCCAGAGAAGTGGTTATAGATAGAAAAAAATCCCTCAACCATTCCATGTCTATTTTAGTACTCGAGATATTAATCATTCTTGCCTGGATGAATGGATGATTGTCATTTTCAACATTTCATTGAATCTTTCCAGAAAGACATTTGAATGGACTACATAGTAGTTGGGAGTATTCTGTTATTCCAATATTTTATCATTCTGTTTTTCTGGGTGTTGGAGTCTTTTAGCTCAATATTTTTCTATCCAATTATAAAATGTTCACAATCCATTTTGCTAGGGATATCTGTATAAATCAAATCAAACAATCAATATATTTTTCATATTTAATAAAAAGTAAATATGCAAATAACTAATTGTATAGAAGAATGGAATATTTATTTATTTCTTATTTTATTTAATTTGATTTATACCCCACCTCTCTTCCCTGATCAAGGGAAACTCAAGGCAACTTACAACAGATTAAAAATACAATAAGATAAAACATGTTTAAAACAATTAATATCATGATAAAATAGCAAAATACAATCACACACCATGCAAAAATCATTCTTCCAGGGGGTTATCAATTCCAATTCCAAAGAGAGCCAGGTCTTAGCGGCCCTGCGGAAGGCCAACAAACTAGGAATGGTTGTTCGGATCTCCATGGGGAGCTGGTTCCAGAGGGCTGGTGCCACCACAGAGAACGCCTTAGTTTGGGGACCCGCCAGCTGACATTGTTTAGCTGATGGGACCCGTAACAGGCCGACTCTGTGGGATCTAACTGGGCAATGGGAGGCGTGAGATGGTAGAAGGCGGTCTCGGAGGTACCCCTCTCCTAAGCCATGAAGGGCTTTGAAAGTTGTCACTAGCACCTTAAATTGCACCTGGAAGACTATTGGGATCCAGTGCAGCTCGTGGAGGATAGGTGTTATGTGGGGGCACCGAGGTACACCCTTTATAACTTGCATGGCTGCATTCTGGACCAATTGAAGCTTCCAAGTGCTCTTCAAGGGCAGCCCCATGTAGAGCATATTACAGTAATCTAATTGAGAGGTGACAAGAGCCTCCCGGTCCAGGAAGGGGCGCAACTGATATAGCAGGTGAACCTGTGCATAGGCCCCTTGTCCACAGCCGCCAAATGATGGTCCAATTGCAGCTGTGAATCCAAGAGAACCCCTAAGTTGTGCACCCTTTCTGAGGAGAGCAATTTCTCCCCCCAGCATCAATGATGGACAGTCCATTGGACAACATGGGGGCAAGATCCACAGCCACTCAGTCTTGTCAGGGTTGAGCCTGAGCGTGTTGGTCCCCATTCAGATCCTCAGTCTCCAGGCACTGGGACATCACCTCAATGGCATCACTAGCTTGGCCCGGGGCAGAGATATATAGTTGGGTATCATCAGCATATTGATGATACCCCACCCCGTGCCGTCAGATGATCTCGCCCAGAAGTTTCATGTATATGTTAAATAGGGGGGAGAGAACTGAACCCTGAGGATCCCCGCAAGGCAGGGACCTCGAGTCAGATCTCTGCCCCTCTACCAACACCAACTGGGTACAGCCCAAGAAATAGGAGGCAAACCACTGTAAAACAGTGCCTCCCACTCCCAACCCCAAGCCGCCCCAGAAGGATACCCTGGTCAATGGTATCAAAAACCACTGAGAGGTCAAGAAGCACCAGGACAGAGGAAAGTCTCCTGTCCCGGGATCGTCAGAGATCATCCGCTAATGCAACAAGTGCCATCTCAGTGCTGTGCTGTACCCGGGCCTGAAACTAGACTGTAGAGGATCCAGATAATCAGCTTCCTTCAAGGTATGCAGGAATTGGAGTGCCACCTTCTCAACAACCTTCCCTATAAAGGGGAGGTTGGAGACCGGACGAAAGTTGTTCAAAACAGTTGGGTCCAGGGAAGGCTTCTTGAGGAGGGGTCTCACCACCACCTCATTCAGGGATGGTGGGAAGCATCCTTCACTCAAAGAGGCATTGATGACCACCTGGAGCCAACTGTGTGTCACCTCCTGGCCAGCCCAAACTAGCCAGGAGGGGCACAGTTCCAATAAGTACGTGGTAGCACTCATTGCACCCGCGACCTTGTCCACATCATAAGGGGCCACAGGAACAAACTCCTCCCAGATAGTAGGACTTAGACTTGCTCCAATCACCTCAACAGATCCTGTCCAGCTAGAGTCCAAGTCCGACCGAAGTGTTTTGTCCAACAGAAACTGGGCAAAATCTTCAGCTCTGCCCTACAAGGGTTCCTTAAGCTCCTCCAGTTTCAAGAGGGAGCGAGTCACCCTAAACAGAGCGGCTGGGCAACAGTCTGCGGACGCAATAAGAGCAGTAAAGTAAGAAAGCTTTGCCGCTTTTATCACCACTAAGTAAGTTCCAATGAGGACTCTTAGTAGGTTCGGTCAGATTCAGCTTTCTTGGATCTCCAGTGGCGCTCTAGACATCTCCTCTGCCGCTTCATCCCCTGGAGCTCCTCAGTAAACCAAGGAGCCTTCCGAGATCTGCGGACAGTGAGAGGTCACAAAGTCACAGCCTGATCTAAGGCCTTGGCTGTGACACTATTCCAAGCCATTACCAGGGCCTCAGTAGAACTGTGGGCAAGGGAATCAGGAATCTCCCCAAGCTTCCTCTGAAACCCAATTCGGTCCATTAGGCACCTGGGGCAGTACCACCTATCGGTCCCGCCTCCCTTCAGTGGGGGCTAGTCATCAGGAAATCCAATCTCAATAGGGAGTGATCTGACCATGACAAGGGTTGAACTACTAGGGTCAGGTCCATGGTTGCCATGGAGGCCATGAACTCCTGAGCCACATCCGAGGTCTCACCAAGGGACAGCAAGTTGAAGACCCCAAGCACCATCAGCCTGGGAGACTCAACCATCAGCCCAGATACCACCTCGAGCAGCACAGGCAGAGCTATTGCAATGCAGCTGGGAGGCAGGTACATCAGCAACAAGCTCAACTGAACCCCTGAGTCCAACTTCAAGAGGAGAGACTCACATTCGACAATCTCTGGAGCAGCACCTTCCCATGGATGGAGATCCTGACAGATAATAACAGCCACCCCACTGTCCCTGCCCTTGGGTCACGACTGATGCAACACTTGAAACCCAGCGGAGCACATTTCAGTTAGGGGGACACCCCGCCTCTTGCCCCAGCCAGGTCTTGGTGATACAAGCCAGGTCGGCCTCCTGAACCAGCGGTGCCTTATTCACCACCAACCTGGCAATTTAAAAGCAACAGCTGGAGCCTAGGGTTTTCCAAGCCAGCGGGCCCCTGAGATGAGCCAGAGGGGTTGGAACATGGTACCATATATATATATTGCATATATCATTTACACTTTTTTCATTGAATGTTTCAGCAAACAACAGCATCTGAAAAAAATGGAAATCAAACATAATCAAATTGAACAGATTTTATTCCAAAATGAAAATGTTCTGTATGATTATAGGATGTCCAGTTCTTCATTGAAGGATAGAGAAGAATTCAACCAAAATATTTCCCAGATAATTATTTTTTCTTCATTTTAATGTATTTGAGACATGCTATTTACTTTGCTATTATTATACCTTGTAATGGGCTGTTTCTTTATTAAAGCAAGGATTTCTTTTTATTGCTTTTGTTACTGATGATGGTTAGCTTAATTATATAAGGCTTAGAATTAGGGACTTAAAAATATCCCAGGTTTTTTCTCCTATTCAACAATTGTAGAAAATTTTATTAACTGACAATAATCAGTAATTAATATCCTGCCAAGAAGAGATTTGTGCAACTGTATTACAGAACACAAAGTCAGATCATTCTGGATTTTAACAATCTAATTGCTTTTAATGTGTATTTATTTAAAAATCATACCACCTTTATGTCTTAATTTTAATGGACTTTCCATTAAAAAGAAACAGAAGAAAAATATATTATGTTTCAGTAAATAAATTGCCCAGATTTTTAAAAAAATTAAAGAAGGGAAACAATTCCTCATTCCAGAAGGGAAATACTTTTATAGAGGAGGTGCACTTCTGATGGATGGCCTTATTTAATTATGAGTAATTATCTGAAGGGTCCCCTGATCTGCGAAACAGTGTAACTTGTACACCAGATGAAGCAGTGCTGAGACCATCCATGGAGAAGGAGGATCTGTGAATCCATGAAATCCCCCAAATTATCACCAATCTTGAATGGAACTACCACCCCATCCAAGGTCAGTAATGGACTATCAGCAGATAGGTAGTCCAGATAACCACAGGGATTCAGTCTTGGTAGAATTGAATCAGATATAATTTCTGAATGTACACAGTCTCCTGGTACTTGACAACCTTGGCAACTTCAATTGGCCGATCTGGATTCAAAAGGTATAATTAGGTATCATCAATATACTATCCTCAAAACAACAAATGACCTCACCTGGTGGTTTCTTGTAGATATTAATTTTATTTTTATTTTAATTATACAACAGCTCATTGTACAATGTTGAAAAAGACAGGTCTTTTGATATCACAGTTTCCAAACATTATTCCTAAGGAGTCTTTTAGTCTACTCCTCTCTAATTACACATATAATTACACATATACTATACACAATCTACAATCAGTATTTCTTCATACCATTTCATCTATTCCATATTTTGATTATGTTCTTTCTAGTCTCTGCTTCTTCTTTCCAGCCACTTGTACCATAAATCCCAACTTAAATAATAGTCTGATTCCCCTTGATCCTTTAAAATCTTAGTTAATTTGTCTGATTCTGCACATTCTAATACTTTGCCTATCAATTTTCCTTCTGACGGTATCGTTTCTCTTTTCCAATACTGTGTGAATACTATCCTCACTGCTGTGATTATATGTACAAAAAGATATAGCATGTTTTTATTGTATTTCCCCGGAATCATCCCTAATAAATATACTTCTGGTTTCAAATCTGTTTGTCAGTCATTTCCCATAGCCAATTCTTAACTCTCGTCCAATATCTCTGTGCGACTGGGCATGACCACCACATATGATAATAAGTTCCCTGTGAATATTTACACTTCCAACAGTTGGGTGTTAAATTAGGGAACATTTTGGCCAACCTTGAAGGGGGAGATGCTATCTGTACAGTATTTTATAAATATTTTCTTTATATGCTGTTGCTATTGTAAACTTAATGTTTCTTTCCCATACTTTCTGCCACTCATCTAAAGCTATTGTGTGGCCCAGATTTTTGGCCCAGACTGTCATGTTTTATTTTTCAGTCTCGTCTTCCATTTTTAGATTTAATAGGCAATTATAACATTTCTTTATCAATTTATCTTCTCCTCCTAATAATATCTTGTCCAACTCTTGGAAGCTTCTATATATCCCGCACATTTCTATATCTTTCTTATATCATGTTTGGATTAGAATGTATGGCCAGCAGTCCAAATTTATACCTTGACATTGTAATTCTTGCTTTGTCTTTCATTCTCCCTGGTCATTTAACATATCTTTGTAGTTAACAATTTTGTCTATGTCCAGAGCATTAGGATAGATTAGTGCTTCTATGGTTGATAGCCAACTGGGTACCTTGATACAGTATTTTGTTTTATCTTTTCCCATGGTGCCAATAACCCTGAAATAGTGTCTCTGAAAATATCCATGCATTTTGTTTTTCCTATGCCAGATAAAAGAGTGCCATCCGAGTTGTAAATCGTGCCCTTCTATAAATAATATTCTCTTGGATATTAAAAAGAGAGGGCAGAGAAAAGAACCCTGTGGTACCCGCAAATGAAGAATGTGGGGAATGATCTCTCCCTAGCTACTAACACCAACTGAAACTGGTCCTGCAGTAGGAAGGGAACCAACATAAAATGGTGCCCCTAACCCCCAGCCATAGTCGACTGTATTGAAAGCTGCCAAGATACCAAGAATAGATGCACCACTACCATTTCGTCTTTACCACATACCATTAACAAGTGCGACCAAAGCCGCCTTACTAGAAGTAGCCCTTACCTTACGAAAGCAGTTGAGCCCTGTAATTTTGTTTGTAGGTTTTGTAGGTTCTTAAAATTAAGTTTGTCTGAACACTCACAAATTTTTAAAAACGAGCAAGTTTAAGTACCGGTATTAATTTTTCTAAATCAGAATTTTTGTGTGTACATACAAATCAAAGCATTTAAAACAAATCTGGAATAAAAAATGATAAACATATTTTCAAATATATTTTACACTGCTAAAAATTAGCAGAGTTATTTCAGTTGAGCTCCAGATCATTAATTAATCACTTGGGGAATTAAAGAGTGGTAAAAATTAATTATTGCTTGGTATATAGTAGCAGCAATAAAAATGTAACTTCTTGTATTTTTTCCATATATTCTATGTACAGTATGTGTGTGTGTGTATGGGTATACAATATATATGAAAAAGTACTCTTAGGTCATGACAGAAAACGATTAGCAAATATATCTGTTGTCAAAAATCAAGAATAAATGCAAAATATTCTTTATAAAAAATATGAGGGAAAGATGTTTTAGAATTCCTAATTATAATTACAATCTTATTATAATGTTAATGACATTGATAATGTTATTCCATGATAAAGTCAGAATTAATTAGGATTGTTTTTAATAATTTGTTTTATCTGTTTATTACTTCATTTTAATGGATGTACACTGTCCAGTTTCACTTTGTGTGAGATGGTTGGCCATATGAATTAATACATATAAACATATGTACCTTGGCTATAGATGGAGTAGCTGCATAGGCTTTCAGTTAAAATTGGGGCAGGTCCCTTTACCAAAAAATATAATTTTATTCAAAATTCATTTCTTCTGAACAGGTTCAAAAATTGGAAAAAATGGGTCTCTAAATTAATTCCACACTGATTACCCTTTCGACCTTTTATATTTCATCTTGCATTTTGAGATGAAGATAAACATTATCAATGTTGGGAAAGGAAAGGAACTTTATTAATTTAAAGATTTATTTGATGGGGACACTCTAAAACATAGGAGAAAATACGCAGGAAAAGCACTTTAGTGGAAAAATTGACAACAAATAAAGAAGGCAATAATGTAATAGATTATTTTTAGTTTACTTAGCTTAAACATATTAATAATGTACAACAAAAGCAAAATGATTGACTACTACCCAGTTCCAGGTCTCATTAAAATAGGGTTACATTTATTTTGCTCTATATATTCTGCTATATTAATTACTGTAGTAAATTTAACTAAGTGGGAAAAGGAATATAAACTGATATGACCTAGCCTGGAATGTGCTTCTGTCTGTTTATCTGTCCTCTCTTCCTCACCCAAAATTAACCCATTTTGCTTAAAAAGAACATCACTTGAGTACATTATTTTTCTTCTCAGGGCCAATGTTGCTATTGTTTCTTATTTCTGAAATATTAACATTTATTTAAGTCCAAGATGCTGTGTTGTTTAGTCTTTTACAGGTTTATAACACCTGGAATTAAAAGCAAGATTCAAGCAACTATATTCTTTCATTTGGTGGCAGCTGTTTTCATTGCTAAATTTAAAGAATAGTGAAAAAAGACCAAAACTGGTCTTTTTATTTATTAGTTCATATAAAGTGTGCAGTATTTGTACTATTTTTTTCAGCTGCCTACAGACTTTAGAAATTGAAAGAGAGAAAGGTTTTTTTTTGCAGTAGAAAGTATCAAAACTGGAGAAGTTTCATTTAAGCTCACGTACTTTCTCACAAGCTCACATGCTTTCTAACTGTATGAAAATTATTTTTTGTAAATTACATTAGGTCCATAGTGAAGTGAGCATTCTAAAATACATACATAGTAGTTATTCTTGTTTTAACTTTCTTGACTTTTGACAATGGAACATCATAATAATAATAGTCAAAATTTGTGGGGGAGCAGGGCAGGGAAACTGCCAGCAATCTAGTTTACTTATCCCAAAACAATTTTGTAACAGCATTATCATTTATGATGCTATCTGTATGAAATGTTACCTGATGCCTCTTTTCCTTATGTTCCAAAATGGGACTTGTGGTTTGTTTGCTTTTTTATAATTTTAGTTCCTAAATATTATTGAAACTATAGGATTCTGCATGTCAAACAAGGCAAGGGATTATTATGGTTACCTAATACAGTACTGATAATATACCTGAACAAATTAATGCATTTTCATTTGTTTTAGAATGTACAAAATATATAGAAAAAGACATAGTATAAGTTGAAATATTTATTTTTATTTAAGCAATATATTTAATGCATACCACACCTATGGTGTAAATATTAGAGTGGATTGAAGGATTATTTTCTTGGGCAATTTTTTTATTTCTCAGAATAATAAATTTTTTGATTCAGATGAAAAGCTAAGCAATGCAATTGTTTCCAATGTGATGAATCCTATCTCTTATGTGACAATCTGAACTGAGAAATAATAGAATTATTAAAAACTGTATCTATCACAAGCAGGAAATGGAGAAGGTATATGATTCCATGGCAAAGTAATTATTTTGCACATTACAATTATGATAATTTATAGATAATATTTGACTAAACAACAGTAATTGAACCCGGTATTACAATAATAATGTGTGCTGGTCATTAAGTGGGTCATTGTGCAACTTGCCTGCCATTTGTTGTGGCAGTTGTTAAATGAACGCAGAGGTCATTAAGCAAACATGGTGGTTATTCAGTGAACCCACTGTAAACACAGACTTCAGCAAAAAATTGTGTAAATCATAGGACGCTGAAAATGGCCATAAATGTGGGCTGGTTGCAGTGTCTAAAATGCACACAGAGAGGTAGACTTTGAATCCAGATCATGAATACCTTTTTGGGGTCCATTATAACTTTGAATGGTTGGTAAGCGACTGGTCGTTAGGCCGCTCTGCTTGGGATCGCCTTCAAAATCTTTGTGGTGTTCTGCAAACACTCTGATCCAATCAGAGATCCTGCGCAGTGCGGTTTTGACAACCAATCAGGAAGCGCGTCCACAAAACGGGTAACCAGTGAACCGGGAGAAACCCACCCCTGGACACAGATAAACCTCCAGGTGACCTTAATGCCTTGCTAAAGGGATGCAAATAACCAGCTGACTACAAGGAATGTAAATCTTTTCAGTGCCCACCATCTAGTCAGAGCTGAAGAATCTTCTTGCATGAGAAGCAAAAAATCTTCAAAGAAAAACCAGAAAGTCCAGTTGCCTCTTGAAAAAGCACCTTTAGGACAACCATGACCTGGGTGACTGAGAATCTCCATAGACATATTTTAGGTCTTAGATAAATGCCGTACATGGGATTACTTTCATTTCCCCTGGATGCTCAATGACTCCTCCTGTGATTATGGAAAGATATTAAGGCATCAATAAGAAGCAGTTCAATATAAAGAAGGTCTCGTTAATATAACACAAGATATCAAAGAACATTTAATACATCTTTTTCTGAAAAGATCTAAGCCTTTGGAAAATGACATTTTTCTTTCCCTTCTGAATTAAATGTATTCATGTTGAAGAATCAAAGGATTAGGAATCATTTTTTTAAAACAAAATTTCATTATGGAGGTCCTTTCAAGGCATCTATATCGTAGTTTAAATTGAATCAGAAACTTTTAAGCTGGAAATACAAATGAGAACTTTCAGGCCAAATGCTACTGAAAAAATATGTGGGCAGTTATTGGGTCGATTTTTTTTTCAAGTACAAAATAAATTTTGTACTAACGCTGCAATTAATATTCTTTAATTTCAAGTTGAAAGTCACAACCTTTGGAGACACTTCATTTAAAAGAATGATTTTTTAAAAACATGTTTAACATTATTTCTGTGTTCTAGGTTGTTTTGATACCAGGTTCTCCAGTCATTTTCTGGCTTAAAATCATGTGTTTTACTTACTTTTTCATTCTGAGGGGAATACCTTTTGTTTAATTGCAGGTCAGTTATCAGCCAAAGATAATTCTGATTTTAAAATGCATGAAGGGAAATCAAATGGAATTTAGCATTGTGTATAGTTTTAACTCTGGCTTTTCATTGCAGCTGCAGCTTTATAATGCATTCATGCCATGCAATACTTGTGCCAAGGGCTCAAGTCATGACTCTGAGCTACTACCACAGTTTGAATTGCTGGAATGTTTTATAATGCATATATTTATTTAGTGTTTTATTTGTCTGGTGTGCTCCTATGGAGCTCAAAGAAATATTGTAAGAGCCTCGGTGGTGCAGTGGTTAGAATACAGTTCTGCAGGTTACTTCTGTTGACTGTCGGCTGACTGCAATTTGGCACCTCAAATCTAATAAAAGTAAAGTTAAAATAAAATTTAAAAGACATAGAACTGTTACTGCTAGCTTTAATAATATACTTTCCCGCATTCTTAAGGAATGGAATTGGTATTTCATCTATGCCTATTTTGACCACTGTAGTTATCCTATTTGTTGACTTGTGTACTGTCTTTCATACATCATCTTCTAGTGAAATAAGTTTCGGATCATACTCTATCTCTACAAATGTTTTAGTCATTCTGCATTTCTATAAAGGATCTCCATTTTCCTTTATTAGACTTCTTCCTTTATTATCTTTGCGTAGACCTACATTGGCTGTGAAGTTCCCGTGATTTCTCAGGTTACCTTTAAAAATAGTCCAGTTTCAATTTCAATTTTTCAATTTTATTAGATTTGTACCCCGCCTCTCTTCACCCCGAAGGGGAACTCGAGGCGGCAACAGTAA
>JANHGC010009869.1:46159-58333 GCA_027560395.1 Boaedon fuliginosus | reverse complement strand
AGAATTGAGAGAAGAATTAATTAATAAAATATAATTTGTGGGAAAAATATAACCTATAACCTAATAAAACAGGCAATATTTCCCTGACCGGAAAGGGAGGCAGGGTATAAATTCAATAAATACAATACAAT
Source organism: Boaedon fuliginosus (assembly GCA_027560395.1). NCBI lineage: Eukaryota > Metazoa > Chordata > Lepidosauria > Squamata > Lamprophiidae > Boaedon > Boaedon fuliginosus. The sequence continues at coordinate 58,202 of JANHGC010009869.1, read as the reverse complement.
ACAATTTGTTTCTCAAAGTGTGACCTAAGGACCTCTGAGGTTCCAAGGCCCTTTTGGGGTGTCCACAAAATCAAAATTATTTGCCGGTTCATATTGAAAAATAATATATTATTAAAATCCTATCAAATAATCATGAGAAGAAATAGTAGCAATTGCAATTTTTAACATGGTACATATCAATAAATATACAGTAATCTATAGAAATGAAACCTCTTGTGGGTTCCTCTATGATTTTTAAAAGTAGGAATGGGTCCTGTGAGAAAAAAGTTTAAGAAATACTAGATTCAAATTAACACAGGGAGAGAGAATTGAGTAATCTATCTGCTGTTCGCAGTACCCTAGGACAGAAATCTCTGAAGTTAAATATACCCACTACAATGATATGGAATTAAGACAATAACGTAAGATGTTGAAGAAAATATTACAATATTTATTCATATTTATGTCATTCTCTATCTCACCATTTTAAATTTTAATTTCTGTTTTCAATTGTATGTTTTATAATGTAAATGTTTTAGTAAAGTAGCGTGTGTATGTATGTATATGTGTGTATGTATGTATATATAGATGGATGGATGGATGGATGGAGATATATAGTGTATATATCAATTCCTATCTAATAGATTTCAAATGAAGGTGTTTGTAACGAAATTGTGTTAACTTTTTTAAAATCATAATGCAGTGGTTAGAATGCAGTACTGCAGGCTACTTCTGCTGACTGCTGGCTGACTGCAGTTTGGCAGTTTGAGTCTCACCTGCTCAAGGTTGATTCAGCCTTCCATCCTTCCAAGGTTGGTAAAATATGGACCCAGAGTGTTGGGGGCAATATGCTGACTTTATAAACCGCTTAGAGAGGGCTGTAAAGCACTGTGAAACTATAAATAAGTCTAAGTGCTATTGCTACCATGTTTCCCCAAAAATAAGACAGGGTCTTATTTTCTTTTGAACCCCAAAAATTGGGCTTGGCCTTATTTTGGGGGAGGTATTATTATTATCCACCGGAGTGGCCTCTTGGAGGCTGCTCCCAAAAAACCGTAGCTCTGGGCCACCCACCTGCCACTCCAGGTCGCCTGCCAAGCTCGATGACCTGAACCCGGGAGGAGAAGAGAAAGAGGAATGGGCTCTCTTACAGTGCCTCCTCTCCCTCTTTTCCTCCCGAGCTGCAGCAGCGGGAGCTGCCATCCATGTGGAATGGCCTTGGAGGCTGCTCCCGAAAAGCCATACCATTACGGGCAGAAGTGCTTGCAGCCCTGGGGCTGGGGGACAGCCAGAATGGATGGGGATAGGGTCAAAGAAGCACCAAAGCCAGCCGGCACCCAAAGCGCCTCCTCCTCCACCGCCAAAGCAACCATTTCAGCCCCACCTGAGAAGGCTGGGGTGGCAGCACTGATTTTCCCCACGATCGCACCCAGCCAGCCTCCTGCTCACAAGCCGTTTGCCACCAATCGCCACCGCCACCCTCCTGCTATCGCTGCTCTTGCAGCTGAGGCAGGAATCAGACGGGGGATGGATGGGGGGGTCACCCCTGCCCCAGCTAATGTAGTACTTGAGCTTTGCAGGGGCTGACTTAATCAGCCAGCCAGTGCAGACGACCTGCCCCGCGCTCATCTTTGTCTGCCTCCAGCCCCTGGGGCTGTGCCACCCAACCCACAGCCACAGAGTCGGCTGCGCTCACCCGGACCCGACGCGGACTAGAGCACTGATCGCTGCCGCCACTGTACCATCGCTCTTGCAGCCGAGGCAGGAAGCCGCGGCATTGACCAGAGACCCACGCAGCCCAAGGCCGGCTGTCGGGGCATGTGATGCCGGGTGGGGCCCAGCCCTGTCAACAAACTAAGGCACATGTGAAAGGGCCAGGGCTTGCCTCGCCTCGCGGAGGCCACTCCCGCAAACTGTAGCTACCGCGCTGTTCCAGGTAGGTGCCAGCTGGCTTTGGTGCTTCCCATCCATCCTGGCTGTCCCCCAGCCCCAGGACTGCGAGTGCTTTTGCCCGTAATGGTATGGTTTTTCGGGAGCAGCCTCCAAGGCCATTCCATGTGGATGGCAGCTCCCGCTGCTGCAGCTTGGGAGGAAAAGAGGGAGAGGAAGCACTGTGAGAGACCCCATTCCTCTTTCTCTTCTCCTCCCGGGTTCAGCGTGTGCATGGCAAGCAACCCAAGAAAATGGATTGGCGGAGCATGCGCTTCAAAGGTATTTTTTTAAGGTGGGGTCTTACTTTACCATGTGAGCTCAAAAGCCCGATTGGGCTTATTTTCAGGAGATGTCCTATTTAGGGGGAAACACAATATCATTGTTAAGAGATATACACTTTTAGAACATGAAAAATATCATAATAGCCCAAATAATTTCCTTACAATCTCTATCTGTAAGTCATGAACCAAAATGTACAGATTGTAAGGGATCTGGAAACTGCTCATTATTAAATGGAGACAGTAACACTAATTTATTGTTCACAACACATTAAGGACACTATTCATCAAGGAAAGGTATTGCTAAAACTTCCTGAGCCACTACCTAAGAATCTTCCAATGTGAGATGGAACAAGGCTGCCTTAGCAGTTTCTTAGAAAGTGTTGGAAAGAAACGAAAGGAATCTTTTGTAAAGAGAGTATTTCAAATCTTATTGGAGACAAAAGGCCCATACAGATGACTTTTTGTTATCTGCAGTTTTCCAATCCGTTTTGGTACTGAAGTTGTAGAGCGAAGAACAGTTAAAAGAATTTGAAGAAAGATGATCATAGTAGTGAGGAGCAGAGGGAGATATAGCAGGAGGCAAGCCATTCTCAGAGAAGAGGGTTTGGGCACACAAGACCAATCACCACTACATCCTTATCCTGAGAGGCATATTATCAGCTCTGGTCTCTGGCTGCTGGTGGTTTCACCAGCTCTATCTCTAACCATTTTTCCCCATCCCCTCTCAACAATAAGATCCACATGGATTGGTGAGGGTTCAACTCCCTCTCTTAATGTGCCCATCTGGATTTCAGCTCTGATATCATTGACTGTGAGCTCAGGAAGAAGGTGTAGTGTAACTATTTTTTTCCCCAGAAAATTTTTTATTTAAACAAACATTAAAAAAAAACATATTCCATCTTTGAGCTTCGCAATACATGAGGTATTTATCTCACAAATTCTTAATGATCACTACATTTCCATCGTATAGTAACATTTTATATAACTTCTAGTTCAATTATCTACTGCATATCTTTTCTTATATTATCTATAGTCTCTATTAACTAGTCTTATCAATATGTTCTCTTAATATCTTAGTACAATAATATAGTAATAATTTATTATTTTAACATTTTCATCTACTTCAAATCATACTAGAATCTCCCTCCCTTCATCATTTATTTGCTAATATTCTGTCTTCCAAGCAATTATAAAACACCTGCCATATCTTAAAATATTCTTTGTCTTCCTTTTCTTTGATCTATTCATCTCTGCACATTCTAAATTTTTACTAATTATCATATTCTCATTTGGTATTGTAACTATTGATATGTTGCCACTTTGCTGACAACCAGAGGCATTGTGGAACAGATAACTAGATATGAGACCTTCCTGCAAAAGTCTGATGCCAGGGAGAATTGGTTTCTGTCTATCCAGTATGATCATCAGAACTGATGCACTTAAGATCCATTAAAGCCATTTATTAGGATCTCAGAAGCATGTGTTCTCTATACCTACATTCTGGAATGATATTCTCCATAGAAATCCAAATAACTTCCATCCTAATAATGTTTTGAAGTTTTTTTTCCAAGACTTTCAGGCAGCACGCAAAGTCCAATTTTGTTTTGTTATATGGGATATTCTTGTTGTGATACTCGAGTTCCTTTATATTATTTTTCTGTTTTAAATCATAAGCTAACCAGAATCATTTTAGAGTTGGGCAGCTTCCAAATCAAATCAAACCAAATCTTCACAATAAGATTCCATCTTGGTTTATTATATATACGGTAATTAGCTCTTATTTGAAATATTGAAGGGAAAATTTGAAGAGTCCATTAGTCTTGTTTTTTAAATAGGTAAACATAGCTGAAGAAATTGATGAATTTGTTCAGAATGAATATGTTCATTCCATTTCTCTGAACTTGAATGCCCTCCAAAAATATGCCATGCATAAAAAATGTATTGATATGAATAACTGTAAAAAGGAAAACATAAAAAGAGGATTGAGATAAGAAGGAAAGGGGGTTGAGATAAGAAGGAAAGTTGATGAAGTTTGTTTATGAGAAAGTATTTTAAATCTATATCTATAAAAGAGAGGTGGGGTACGGGTGTTTGTTTGTATGTGCTCTATAAAAACTTTAAGTTCTGCACCAATCTACCTCAAACTTGGCAGATAGATAGAAAAGCGTAGTAAGAAAAGCACTGTTGGGGTCTCCAAAGGGTAGGTGTCCTTTTTTACCTCTTTTTGGGGGTGCAAACATGAAACAAGCAGCAATTCTCCACTGCGCATGTGCAGATTTGAAACGGAGCCAGCATTATGAAACTGAGCTTCCATGCCTGTGCTCCTCCGGCCTCAATGGCCTCAGGTCTGTCGCAGCGGCAGCGGCCCCAGCCACTTTCGACAGGCTGGCCGGGCTTTTGCCACCTTCCTGGCTGGGTTCATAGTCCATGGTCACGACCACGGGGATGGAAGTGGTGCCCGCCAGCCATCCCTGCTTGCCAGACCAGGCGGAGGAGGCCCTGCCTTTCCTTGTGGAAAGACGCCCTGCAGCCTCACCAGGAAGCGCAGGCAGAGCGGTGAGGTGCCTCCTCTTTGAACCAGGCACAGAAGGGGCTTCAGGGCTGCCCGTCCTAGGCAAGGAAGAGGGGCTTCTCCTCCCCACAGGCCTCCGCACTCCACCTATGCTTCCTGGGGAGGCCATGGGGCCTCTTTCCCCTGGGAAAGGCAGAGCCTCCTTCACCCAGGCTGCCAGTCACAAACGGCTCAGGTGCTGCCACTACTCCCCTAGTTTGAGATAACCGCTAATCAGCTGTTGTCGGTGGGTCCAGGGCTCTGCACAAATCACCTGCTGCTTAGCCATCCCTGACTGCCAGCCCGGCAGCGGCCCCAGCCACTTTGGACAGGCCAGCCGGGCTTTTGCCACCTTCCTGGCTGGGTTCGTAATCCATGGTCACGACCTGGGGGTGGAAGTGGTGCCCGCCAGCCATCCCTGCCTGCTAGACCAGGTGGAGGAGGCCCTGTCTTTCCCCCACTAAAGAGGCCCCGTGGCCTCACCAGGAAGCGTGGGAGGAGCGGTAAGTTGCCTCCCCCTTAAACCGGGCACAGAAGGGGCTTCAGGCTGCCCGTCCTGGGCAAGGAAGAGGGGCTTCTCCTGACAGGTCTCCCCACTCCACGTATGCTTCCTGGGGAGTCTATGGGGCTTCTTTCCAATAGGAAAGGCAGAGCCTCCTCTACCCAGGCTAATGGCTCAGATGCTGCCAATATTCCCCTGCTTTGAGAAAACCACTAATTAGCTGTTGCTGGTGAGTCCGGGGCTCTGAGTAAATCACCTGCTGCTTAGCGGAGTGCCCCGGAGCCACTATCTGCAGGTAATTAGCCCATCAAAGCAGGGCAGTAGCAACGGCACCACTGCTGCTGGTGACTCTGGGGTGCTCCACTAAACAGCAGGTGATTTGCACACAGCCTGGAGCCAGCGGAAGCACCTGATTTCCATAGCGGTGCCACTGCTACTCCTCTGCTTTCAGAGCAGCACACATCTCCTGTTGCTGGATGATGAAGAGCAGGAGAATGAGGAGGATGCAAGAAGAGGAAGAGGGGGAGTGAAAAGGAGGAAGAACAGGGGAGGGGTAATAAGACTATGAAGAGGAAGAGGAGGGAAGAAGGGGAAGAAAAGTGGGAAGGTGGGAGAGTGAGGGTGAAGACAAGGAGCAGCAGGAGGAAAGAGGGGGAAGGGAAGGGGCAACAAAACGATGAAGAGAAGGAGCAAACAAGATGAACACTGGGCAGAAGGGGGAAGAACAAGAAGAGGAGTGGGCAGAAGGAGGAGGGGAAAGAACACGATGAAGAGGAGGAGGGAAAAAGAGGAAGAACGGGGAGGAGCAATAAGCCTATAAGAGGAAGAGGAGGAGGGAAGAAGTGGAGGAAGAAGAGTAGCAGGGGAGGAGGGAAAAGCACAACATCAACAGGAGGTGGAGGAGGAGAAACAGGAGAGGAGAAAGAGGAAAAATAACATTATGAAGGGGAGGGGGATGAAGATGAGGACAGGGATGAAGACGAAGAGGGGGATGAAGAGGAAGAAGGGGAAACTACCTGGGGTTACTTTTACCGCCAATCATATTTTTAAACCACTTTCCAGTCACCCTCACCACCACAATTACACTTCTTTAAAAAAAAAAAACCCGAGCAAGGCCGAGTAATCAGCTAATTGCCTATAAAATAAGGCATCTCATTTATAAAATGCATTCTGTTTCTTTGAATATATATCAAACATTATCATTAACAGAAAAAGCAGGACCCATCTTTCTTTCCCGTAGAAAGAACAAGGAATAGAAAAACAGGATAAAAATGGCTTAAGACAAAACAGTTGCAGAATTTAGAAGGAAGGAGAATTAGAGGAGGAAAACTAGTTAGATGTGAGGTGACAGGAAGACAGGAAGATCACTGAAGAGAAAAGAAAAATTAAGGAAAGACTCTACTTATGCAATAAAGAGTTACAATCACAGGTAAATAGGCCTCGCAAACAATGGCTAATCTTTAAAGGGGTGTCCATGTGACCATTATTTGGAGGTTTAGAAATGTGAAATATAAATGAATACATTTGCAACTATTGGTTTACCTATCTATAAGTAGTTTTAGATAGATGGGGAAAAATAAGTTATAGAATGTTTTAACAAATTTGACTGCATAGTTTTTCTCTGCCTAGGAAAATTTTATATAAACGCTGATTCTATTTTGATTGGAATAGAAGTGAGTCCATCCACTTCTATTGCTATCTGCCTTCTCAAAAAAGTTTTGTCCTTCCATTTCATTGAAAAAGGTCTAATATCAATGCACAAGATACATTGAAAGCAAAGAAATACTTTCTATTTGTTCAAGAATGTTTCTTAATTCTTTAACATAGCATTTATATAAATATAAAGATTTTCCCATCTTTCTAACTGAAGCTTAATGTAACTTACTAAATCTTCTATTCCCAAGCATCAAAAATTATTAGTACTAAAGTAAATTACAAACAAGACATCCAAGTTTAGAAATTCAGGTACCCAAGGCCAGAATTTTATGTCCATTCAACTAAACGATGAACTAGTGGAAAATTACGTTTTTTTCAAAGACATATTATTCATTATTGGTTCAGAAACAAACTAGTTTTGATTTAAAATTTGTAACTAGTGGTATATTTAAGCTACTTCTTACTTGATGCATTTGAGACCTTGTTCATTCTTCTGAGGACCTGGACTTCTGTTCCGAAGGCATTCCCTGATGATGTCACCAGCCTTTGGACTTCATATTCCATTCCATTCTTGCATTATCTTTCCTTCAGTCCAGTTCCTTCGCTCGTTACTAGTTTGGAAGACAATCTGTTATCTTCATTCAGTATAACTCACCTTGACCATTCTCTCCTTTTATAAAATCATGTTGTTAATAGCAATAAATGTTGGTCTCACAATTAAACTGTTGTGTGCAGTGTGTAGAACTATACATGTGTGTAGGCTTTCATAAAATAGGAAGACTTAGAATGCAGAATTTCTAATTGAGTGAAAATTTTTATAGTATGTTTAAGTTGTATATATTGTATGTGCTTTCTGTCCCATCCCAATCAGAATTGTACTCATTACCCAGCTAACATTAGGCGCAAACCATATAGATATCAAGCAATAAATTAAAAAAGTATGTGAATATCTTTGCAAGACATGAGACTATGTAAAAAACTGTATTCTGATATTATGTGTAAACCAACTATATTTATTTTATACAGATACTCTTTCTTACTCTCTCCCACTATATGCCACTTGAGACTTACTATTAACATACCCACCTTTATGACAAATCAGTGCCTGTACTTGCAATCCTGGGAGACAGAATTAGCTACCAGTCTCTTTTTGTTATATTTCATAGATAGATACTCTGCTATATCTCTAGGGATTAATACATAACTAATAGCCTTTAATTTAAATATATGAAAATGTGATTTGGCAGGACTCTTATTCAAGAGAAATACCTGTCAATAGGGATTTCATTGGAATTCATATATTTCTCTGTTTATCTTTGGCATTCTTTTTGTCATTAGAAGCTAATGCTTGAAAACTGAATTATTTACATAGATTGAATCAATATGGGGAAATAGTACAGTTACAATAAGGAATTTGTATTGTATTGCAATATTGGATTTTTTTAAGAAGGTGTAGGGATCAATCTTCCTAAGCTCGAAAAAAGGAGTTCATTATTAGATAAAGTTATTTCTGGACTAACTGAAGTTTTTTATTAAATAATTTGCAAAACAGTTTGTACTATTTCAAGGTGTGTAAGAATGGTTGGAAGATTCATGTTTCAAAGAAGTATGCGAAAATAATAGCAGGATTAATTTCCCTTTGTACAGAATTTTACTTCAGCTTTCCAAATGAGATTTGTATGATAGTGCATGACAGAGTAGTTGTTGTTCTTTAATTCTTGTCAAGTTAAAAAAATTATTAACACCCAGTAAATATAGATTTCTCAGTCACTATTGGGCTTTTGGATTGTATACCTACCAAAAAAATCAATAACAGCCTTTTTCAATTGATGTGTTATAGATATGTTACACTACAATTTATGTCATCTCTAGCCTTCGTAACCAATGAGATGTTATTATTTAAATAAATTGTCTGGCACAATCAGAAGACAAGAAATGCTGGCAACTGCTTTACAACTTGAACATAGATTTCCACAAATTAATGTTAGTTCTTTGAGATGAATTTAGTTTTCAGAATATCAATTCCTGTATAACCTTGGGATGTGACTTACAGCTCCTTGGGATTAAAGCCGTAATATGGAATTCTACATTTCATATGCACCTCTGATATATTTTAGAACTTCATTGATACATATTTGCCAAGAGCCTCAAGTTGAAAAAATGAACCTCCCTATAAAAGGGCACAGAATTATTATTGTTAATATTTTTGACTGTATGCCTGAACTTAAGACAATGGTATTTGCATATGTAAGTAATTACAGCGCCCTTCAAGGCATTCTGTTTTGTCATGCTTTTTTCTCCATTTCCTGCAAATCAAATTATAGTGGATAGATTTATTTTCCACATAATTTTAAATATATATATAATACAAAGGAACACACACACACACACACACACACACACACACACACACATTTAATTTTCCTTTGTATTATTTTTGCAAAGTTCAGAATAGAAGCATCCATGACTAAATGCTTGAAACCAAACACTGGCTTATCAATCATTCAACAACATAAATTGTACATAAAAACATATACTTCATCTCTTTCAATACACTAATTATAAATAAAAAACCAGCTCATTGTTTTTTTCATAGAAGACATTTGCTGATGAAAGAGATACAGAAGTAAGTTTGTAAACTGAAGTTGAATCCGTTCAGAGGTACACTACAAGTTCAAATAGTGACATAGCAGCTTTTCTTTTATATCATAAAATTGTCACCAGTAACTATAGTACATTTGGGTAATATTCGGTCATTAGATGTTGAATTTCAATTTTAGTTTGATCAATGATGAGGGAGAAAGATGGTTAAACTAATCTAATAATTATAGAAGGTTTTAGAAAATCCAGTTCTGAGTTCGGAAACAAAACAGACTGCAGTTTTCACATCCCTTATCCCTTAGCACTTTTACATCCTCCTTTTGTATAATGACATCTTCCTTTTGTATAATGATGTTAAGGCTGTGGAATTGGATTCCCCTGGAGGTTTACCAAGCTGCCCCCATTCAGAACATTGGCTAACTTTCCCGACTGTACTTATGGATTTGTATGATTGTCATGGCTGGGCACTGTTTAACTGATACATTCATTTCTTTACTCTTTGTTTTTAGTCCCAAAGGTGCTTTCTTTCAAAAGGGGAACTGGACTTCCTTGTTTTTCTTGAAGATGCTTTGCTTCTCATCCAAGAAGTTTCTTCAGTTCTGACTGAATGGTGGACAATGGAAAGATTTATATTCCTTGCAGTTATCTGGTCGTTAGTACTCTTTCTGAGAGTCATTGAGACCACGTGGAGATTTATTTATGCCCTCAGGGTCCCCTGAATCCTGTAGTGTGCAATTATTTTTCTGGAAATTCATTCATACTCCTGGACCATTCAAAGGGTGTTCATCCCAAAATGCATAGCTAAATTGTCTGTGGAAATTCTTAGACATCCAGGTCAGAATAATCCCAAAGGTGCTGAAGCTTCTTCAGTTCTGACCATGATCTGGATGATTGAAAATCTCTATAGAGCTTTTGGTTGTTGTTTTTTTAAAATATAATTCCAATAAATTTTTAACGATCGATTATCTTCCTTCTTCTATTAACATACTAGCCCTCAAAACTCTCCAGCTTATTTATTTAAACATTTAGACTCTTCCCACATTCCATAGGTTTCTATGAAAAATTACAATAGATCAATTACACAGGTTGGCTTGGTTTTTTAAAAAGATTGAATCTGAACAAGAGATATTTGGATCAGTAGCATTAAAATGCCTTTAAGTGCCATCATTTCCCCCACCCCCCCAAGCAACTCACAAATATGTGCTAGTTGGTATATTATTGCCTCAAATAAAAAGCTGTTGTGTATGTTAGTGTCACCCCAAAAAAAAGGTTGGAATGAATTTTTCCAGCAAAAAATAATGAATGTCAGTGAACAGACACATGTGTAATCTTTTAGATCCCTAAATTGCATAGATAATAGCTTTTAAAAAGAAATGTTGTGTGGGGAACTCTTTCAGAGATTTCTCAAGTAATGAAGATTTGCCATGATTTTTCCACAGGACATCCATCTGATTGTACTCTATTCACAGGCATTGAACTTGCATACTTAATGTTTAAAAATGTGGTATTTTACAACAGCATCTTATTGGTCTTACTCATTTCACTCTTAGACAAGTTTCTTTTCTAAATGCAGAGAGGAGGTGTTCAGATATAAAGAAGAACTAGAGTTGGTTTGTAGACTCTCACCCAACATCCTTGAAATGGAAGATTCTTGTACTCCTGTCAAAGGAAGTAGAGGTTTTTTTCTCACTCTTTGACTAGTCATATTTAGCTCTTTTTCCCAAACACTCTTTCCCAAACAGTCCCATCCCTCTTTTCCCTTTATGATTCTAATCTAAAATTAGTACCAGTAAATAGTAAAACTAATAATGCTATTTTCTGTTTACAAAAAAAAATCCTTAAATGAATGTGGCAATATTTGTTATCTGTTAGTCTGACGGGCTATTTTCTGAGTGAATTTCTATCCTCTGGAATCTATCTGTTCTTCATTCATTTGAAATCAGTGCTCCTATATAAGCAAAAAAATATTTTAGCAGACATTCATGCAACTGATTATGTACCACCAGACTGTCATTTATTTCTTATTTGCTTTGGAGCAGTATAATCTGCTTCTTATCTATTAACTTCATCCTAGACTGTTAGTGGCGTAAGCTTGGATGGAGATTATTTTGTTGTTTTTAAGATAAGCCTGTATAATTACAGGAAGTAAAATGTGTCAGTTTGGGTATGTGCTGGACAGAAGCAAGATTAGGATTTATGGGTAGATCTGCAGTAGAAGATAATCTACAGTAGTTTGGTAAATACAAGGAAACCAGTAGTAGTAATTAAAAACTTTTCCTAAATTTGATTGCTGAAAAATATTGAGAGAAACAGAAGTGTATGTTTGTCAGAGAAATTATAATTCACCAATTCCTGACAGTAAGTTTCCTCAAAAGCTTCTTGTTCCCTAAATCTTTGTGTGGATTTTTTATTCAGCACCAATGATGACCTTCTTGATGTTATAAAAGAAATGGGGATATATAAATGCATCCTCTCTCATTGATTCTATAAAATGTGTAGCGGCCCCAAGTAGTTAGACAAAAATTCTATTTGCATTGTCCA
>JANHGC010009856.1:52668-66482 GCA_027560395.1 Boaedon fuliginosus | reverse complement strand
ACCCCAGTCATTTGTGACCTTCCCTACTGGCTTCCCTATTGACTTCCTGGGGAAGCCAGCAGGGAAGGTTGCAAATGGTAATCACATTATTTTAGGGCACTGCAACTGGTTGTTAGATGTGAACCAATTGCCAAGCGCCCAAATTGTAAACATTGGACCACTGGGGATGGGACAGGATAGCTAGAACTCTGAGACAGCATAACCACCATTCATTCATCATCATGTTATTTGCTTTTGAGACCATCTTCTTCCACCACATGCCTCCCAGCACCCTGTTAGATCCCACAGTGTTGGCCTCCTTCGGGTCCTGTCAACCAAGCAGTGCCATCTGGCAGGCCCACAAGGGCAGGCCTTCTCTGTGGCGGCACCAACCCTCTGGAATAAGCACCACTTGGGGATCCGGACCATCCCTACCCTACTAGCCTTTTGCCGGGCCATTAAGACGTGGCTGTGCCAGCTGTCCTGGGGCCACTAATTCCCCCTGTACGGATATATGAATTGTATGACTGAGTGTATGTTACTATATGTTTTTTAGTCTTTTAAAGTTTTAATTAGACTAGAGGACCTTGGAGGTCTTCTAGTCTAACCCTCTGCTCAAGCAGGAGAACCTATACCATTTCAGACAAATGGGTGTCTAGTCTCTTCTTAAAAACCTCCAGTGATGAAGGACTCACAACTTCTGGAGGCAAGTGTTCCACTGGTTACTCAATAAGTCGCCATGGGCCAGGTTGGTAGAGGATGCTAAGAAGCCATACCATGGCTGCCTTTGCATAACACGCAAAATAGCAATAGCACTTAGACTTAATATACCACTTCACAGTGCTTTACAGCCCTCTCTAAGCAGTTTATAGAGTCAACCTCTTGCCCCCAACAATCTGAGTCCTCATTTTACCAACCTTGGAAGGATGGATGGCTGAGTCAACTTTAAGCCCGGTGAGATTCGAACTGCCAAATTGCAGTCAGCCAGCAGTCAGCAGAAGTAGCCTGCAGTACTGCACTCTAACCACTGCATCACCATGGTTCAAAACCACAATGGAAGCTTCCATATTACAGCTTAGGACAAAGCAGACCAAAGAGTCGGATGGTGATTGGTCCAATTGTGCCCCGTTGGTCTCCTGAGGTGGGAGCAAGTGCCCTCGGCCATTCCTGGGGCATGAGCACAGTCACGGGTGGGAGGGGAGGGGAGTGGCATGCAGAAACTGTGGAAATCCAAAGAAATGGGTTCCCAGGTATCCGTGATGAAGCCTTGGAAATTCTTCCCATCTGCTTCTCATCTGATTTGTGGGGTCTCTCCCCCTCTCCCATTCCCACTCTTGAAATAACACGCCAGAATGCTTTCAGCATAGCTGGGCAGAAGACGGCGAAGACACAGCTACGCTGAACTTTACTTTTGCTGAACAAATCAGCAACTGCTAAATAAATCTAATCAGCAAAAGCACAGAGTAAGGCTCCACAGATATCTGAGCAAATGCCGTCGATCACTAGACCATGCAGTTATTTCATGCAAAGGCTGTTTCTGATTCAATTTGTTACCATCAGCCAAAGCTTACTCAATGCAAGCAGCTGGAGCTGGACTCCTGCGCTGGTGGGATATTGGCAGAGCTGGGAGAGAAAGGCATAATTGATGGCTCCGGGAAAGGTACAGCTGGTTATCAATCCACAGCTATGTTGTTTCAGGAAAAACAAGAGGCGTTTAAGACTCTGAGAGGCCCAGAGGTGGAAGGTCCCACTTTCTTCTAGCTGGGTCTCATTCCAATGTGTTTCTCCCTCCAGGGCTCTTCCTTCTGTCATTGGGCCCATCAACTGGGAGCAAATAATGGAACCCGCAGTCATGAAATATTTTCTTTTGAATTATATTTTTGCTACAGGGATTTGTTTTGCGACACTGAATGAAAATGATCACTTCAACTAAGTCCTCACAAAAACTGAGCCAGGTGCATCCCCACCCCCAGAAAATTTGATATTCCCCACAATTTTAAAATTAGTGTCAACATCCGAGACAGCGCACCATTCAAAGTGGCCACCATGCGCCGTTTCGGAGTTGCCCCATGGGCGCAGGGGGACGGGGATGCAGGGGGCCACAGATGGGACTCCTGCTGGGAGAGGAGCCAGGAGGGCAAGCCAGCTGCGGTCGGTTCAGAAGCCATCCGGGCCTGAAGAGTGCTTGCTGGAGCCAGGCCAAAAAAGTACTTGCGGGAGCCAGCCGGGAGCAACCAGAAACAGGAGCACCATGTTGTCAGTCAAACCAATGCTGTTCATCTGTTTCTTTGTTCCCCATTGAAGGATTTCTGGTGAGGAGGATTACAAATAACAGACCAATTCTGCAGAAAAGGAAGGGCAGCGGCAGCAGCAGCACAAAAGAAGCGTCAAATAGAGGAACTCGATATATAAAAAAAATAGTTTGTTGTTGTGAAATGTTATGACATCAAAACAAACAATGTCATAATGTCAGCTGCCCACAATTATACACTGCAGCTCCCTTGACCTGCAAAAGACCTTTTGGGAAAAGTAATGAAATGGGAGCTTTGACAGAGAATATCTTTTCAGCTGGTGAGCTTCAGCCTGGTGAGTGAATGCTTTGGCACAGTCATGTTTTGCCATCTGCAGGCCACATAAAATAATCCAGAGGTAATAAATCACAAGAGTTATTACATGAGGCACAAGCCTTATTATCATCAGACTCTGTTTGAATTTAAAAAAAAAATCAAATTCAGAATTACTTCAACAATGGCAAAGATGGAGATGGCAAGGAGGACTTTTTAAAGATTGAAATATAAATGGTTAGATTTATACCCCACTTTTCTTTCAGGAAGGATGTCCCTTTATTTTATCTTCGCAAGAACGTTTTTCTCAGTCATTAAACAAGCGTTCAAAAAGTGCACGATCTGTTTGATGAATAAAAATCCCAAAGGGTGCTAGAAATAAACGAAATCCTTTTCACTATCCCTCCCCCCACTCTCTCTCTTGGTCTTCCAACTAAGAGGAACCTGTCATTCCCCTCGCCCAGGATGGGGCCCCCAGAGGAAATTCCTCTCGGGGACCTTGTGTCAGTAGGACTGCTCTCGTCACAAGGAAGAGGGAGTTGCCCCGTCCAACGATTTCCAGACAATCAGCCATCAATGTTTTTGTTCTCATAGAACCTAGAAAATAGAAGAAGAGAGTTGGAAGGAGCCCTCAGGGCTCTTCTGCTCCAATCCAGGAAACTTTGCACCATTTTACACAAATGGCTGTCCACTCTTTTTTCCGTTCTCTTTTTCTTTTAAAGCTTCCAGTGATGAAGCAACCCCAGTTTCTGAAGGCAAGTTATTCCATTCATTGATAGTCCTCACTGTTAGGAAATTTCTCCTTAGTTCTAGCTTGCTTCTTTCCTTGGTTACTTTCCATCCATTGTTTCTTGCCTTTTCTTTTTGATGCTTTGGAAAATAGTTTGACTCCTCATCTTTGTGGGAGCCCCTCAAAGATTGGAACGTCTCCCCTAGTCCTTCTTTTCACTAGACTAGACATGCCCAGATCCTGTGGCTGTTCTCTGTATCCTTTAGCCTCCACCCCCCTCATCGTCCTTGTTGGTCTCCTCTGAACTCTTTCCAGAATCTCAGCGTCTTTTCTACATGGTGGTGATCAGAACTGGAGGCCGGATGCCAAGCGAAGACTCCCTCTTCATAAAGTGGTCCTGGAACTTCGCGTGGCCTTGATTCTGTCCTTCTGTTGGGGCAGCCTAGGATTGCGTCGGCTTTTCTGGCGGCTGCCGCTCCCGATAGGCTCAGGTGGGGCCGTGGCTGGGCTGGGCTGCTGGCCTCCTCTCAGCTTCTTAGTGTACGGTGTTAAAAGGATTTTTTTCCAAAACTTTTTTTTTCAAAATCTTTTTAAAAAATTCTCAAAGTTCATCTAAATATACAGACATTTTTTAAAAAATATTTTCAAAATTCCCCAAAATGTAGATTTATTTTTTTTGAAGGCAGAAATTAAAACTGAAATTTCTATTCTTAAATGGTAGTCTTTTAGAATAACTGAATAACAGCATTGAAGGAGCCTGTAATGTTCTGGACAAATGGCTGTCTAATTTCCTCTTAAAAACCTCCAGTGACAAGAGCACCTACAACTTTTGAAATTAAGCCATTCCACTGATTAATTATTTAGACTGCCCAGAAATTTCTGTCAGGAAGCTTCACCTTAGTTCTAAGAGCTATTTCTTATTTCTCCTTTTGGTCCCTCCTGTGGTTAATGTTGAAGTTGCCCTCTTGATATAGTTTGTAATCATCAGATGTATAAAAAATTTCAAATGTATAAAAGTTGAAAAGAAAAACAAAATCTCAGCTGAAAAGAAAAAATAGTATCTCAGCTGAGAGTAAAATGAAATATCAGCTTGTAGTTAGTGTAAAAGATTGTACAAAAATAGTAACCTGCAATGTTACTGAAGAGTCCTTAACTTTTAAAATATTGTAGTCCACTTGTTATCCACAAAAGAAAGTAGAGTGATAATTGTAGTTGAATATTGCAGCTCTAGGCACAGTTTTATAATCATCATAAAAGTTTACAATCCTCATAAATTTCAGTCCCGGTGATCAGCTGTGTATAAATGATCACTCAGATTTCCCAGGATCATTCACTATATATAAATATTCATATTGAGATCATCCATGATTTCTTAGTTAATAAAGACTGTGGTCCTTATAAATCCTCATAAAAATGCAAAGAGAAGGGGGGGAAACATCCTTTCAAACAGATTTGCATCTAATTCATTTTGCAATTACACCTCTGTAAGTATGTGCAGTTAATGGTAAAAAGAATTATACAATTAAGCACGAGGAAAAACAATACAGTCCATATAGAGAAAAAAAGAGATAAGAAATGTTGAATTGCTATGGTTTGCTCCCCCCCTCCCCAGCATAACAAAGGAAACATTACTCAGCAAAACTCACCAGAATAACTTTGCATTCAAATAAATGTTTTTACTCCAAAGTTTTCTCTTCTCTCCAACTCAAGTCTTTCCCTCTCTTCACTTCTTTTTCCCTCGTGGGTGCAATGCTGCTGCTGCTGCTGCTGCATCCCTGCCTCTTTCCTTGCTTCCTCAACTTAATTAAATTAAATTGTTAAATGTTGCACATTGTTCCTGTCTCCTTCCTATGATCTTGGTAACTCATCCAGCAAAATAAGAGAGCACTTCCCAGTAAATTTACTCAGAAGTAAATCCTACTTTGTTCAATAGGTCCAATGTCTAAATGTGGAGGGCTAATCAGATCTCTAATCAAAGAGGTTAATTTAGTCATCTCTGCAAGTTTCATTGTCCTTATCAACCATGTCTCTGTGGTGGGCATGGTCAAACCTTTCCACTTTTGAGCGTATAATAGATTATTCCCTGCTCCCATTATTTGCAACTATATTTTTCTCTATATATACACATTCTTTCTTTCATCCCCATTTTTTCCTCATCCACAATATTTTCACTTCAACTTTCCTTTTTATATCCTTCTTCTTACTATATATTAGCATTAGCTCCACACTCTTCTTTGGGACTTGACAACATAACTCTTATCCTTCTGTTTTCATGCATCTTCCTCATCCTCTTTATTTCCACTATTCATTAATTTTGTGGAAGATAACACTACTTTCCACACTGTTTCTTAAATAAGTTGTTTCTCATTCTACTTTCCTTCCATTTCTCCCCAGGATCCACTGTTGACGTTACCAAAAATGGTCCATTCCACAATGAGAACCTCTCATCAACTTTGTATCTGTCACTAATATTCCCCATCTCTCATCATAAATAATTAGATTAATCATAGTTTGTCATTGAATGTTATGGGAAGCTCTCATGTGGCATCTGAGGTCCATTTTACTTAATTTGAGATATTGGCAAGTCAAGAGTTACAGAAGAGAAAATAAAACTTCTAATACAAAATTATAGGCAAACTTTCTGAGACAATAGACGGCCAAAATATCAGAATCCATGCAGCACACCGGTATACTTGAAAAGAAAGGAATCTGGTCACAAATCCTTCCTACATCTTTACCTCAGGGGGCAGATAACGTTTCTTCAGTTAGCTAGACCTGACTAGTCCCAGGTTCCTCTAGCCTG
This sequence comes from Boaedon fuliginosus, assembly GCA_027560395.1. Lineage (NCBI taxonomy): Eukaryota > Metazoa > Chordata > Lepidosauria > Squamata > Lamprophiidae > Boaedon > Boaedon fuliginosus. The sequence goes on along the minus strand of JANHGC010009856.1, from coordinate 60,406 downwards.
AAACTTTCAATCAATTTCAAGAACATTTCACTTAACTCCTTTTGATTCCCTAAAGTTTAGTGGATCATGTATTCACACCTTTCCTCACCACACCCCCAGCCCAGATCCATTTATGTCAGCTCCTACCACAGAACCTAAGGGATCCAAATCTTCACCTGGAATCTCTCCCCCTTCCCAGCCGAGCAGGCTGATTCTCTCTTCCCTGAAGATCTTTTGGCTTCAGTTTAATATCCTTCCTCACCTCCAGTCCCATGGGATCTTCACTCATAACATAAATTTCCTCTTAACGGAACTTGAGCGTTGCTTTTCTTCATGCTTCTAAACCAGCTCACCCAAATTACCAGACTGTTCCCGGTGTCTATCTTGCTTACGTCTTTCAGCCATTTCTCTTTCTCCTGTGTTCCTCCAGGTGATTTTCCTTCCACAACCACCAGCCACCTCCTTTCTCTTTCTCTCAGGACTGAAGCTCGCCTTGCCAACAAAGGTGCACCTGGATGGGGAGCAACAGGCTCCTGCCAAGCCTGAGTGGGTGTGAATTTCGGGGTCTCCTGGATCTGGTAATTTTTAATCTTTAATCTTGGATGAGGTTATACTCGCCAATCAAGGCAGAAGCACAATTTGGGGGACATCTTGGAGTTGCAGATCATGTTCAAAGAGCAGGTGGTAGATGTGGACAAGGGGGCTTTTGGACAACTCTTCACCTAATGTGCTGATTGCACCCCTTCCTGGATTGGGAGGAGGGAGACCATGCCTTTGAAGACCACTCAGGAAGTATAGCTGGTTCAGAAGGCAGCAGCGTGGCAGTGTGAAGTATGAGGTGATGCCACTACCTCTTCAGCTGTGCTGGTTAATGATGGGCTCCTGGGGGCAATTCAAGGTTCTGGTGTCACCTATAAAGCCCTTCAGGGCAGAGGGCTGGCTTATCTGAGGAACCTCCTCTTTTTTCTGCCCTTCAGTCAGATTAAGTAGAGTTGGTGCACTTCAGAGCTGATACCCTTTAATTAAACACTGCCACATTTGGGGAGCTAGAAAATACATCTTCTCTGCCATGGTTCCTGCCCTCTGGAATTACATTTACCCTGGAATTATGGGCAGCTCCCACCCTGCAATGTCCTGGAGCTTTTGGAAACAGTTACTGTTCTCCCTAGTCTTCAAGTATACTAGTGATAGAGCCCTATTAGTGGTTTGTTATATGGGACATTGCTGCTAGATATTTTAGATTGTTTTATTATTATTATTTTAATTGTAATCTGCCAATAGTCATTTTGGAGCCAGGTGGTCTCTGAATCTAATAAACCAAATGAAGTGGGCCTGTCACTCTCCTTAGATTTCAGGTGAACATAGCTAGCAATTCCTCCCCATCTTGGCCAGCACAGAATGTTTTAGGATCAAGCCATGGAAGCAATACAGCTGCTCCCTGGGGACGATGGAGCCAAGAGCAGCACACATGCCAATGGCTTAAATCTCCAGTAGAGGCAATGGAGGCCCTGCGACCTGGCCGCCTGGGATCCTGTGGGAGCTTTCCATGGTCCTGATTTCAGTTTCACAGGACTTTCCCAGGAGGATCTGTCCAGTACCAATCCTATTAGGAAATGCAAAACAAATTAGCTGACTCTCTGATGCTATGAAGGGCAAGGGCTCTTCTTGGAAAGAGGTTATCACCACATCTCGCATGACAGCATTGGATTTGGCCATGAAATTGAAATTCAGTGACCAGGGTTGCAAAATGTGCTGGGTTAGGTTAAACAGGCCTTGGTATCCTTGGCACAGCATTCAGCATGTGGTATGGTATTGCTTATGTTTATGCCTTGTTTAGAGGCCACCAGCTTAAACTATAAATATAGTTTATAGGGATATAATTTAATGAAAACCTAACAGACTTATTTGGTTAACAAGATTTTTTAGAGTTTACATTGCACAATCCCAGCCATAATCTAGTGAGAAAGAAAATATCCGTTATAGAATAGATAGAGAGACATGGGAGTGAGGAGGTTTGGACATGGAATACATTTAGAAAATGAGCATCGGACAATTAGAAGCCTTGCCTCGCCATGCTCAGAAAGGAAGTGTGCCTGCACAGAGGGAGGGAGCTTCTGCAGCCCCCAAGGACCCCAGGAGGAAAGCCTCTGCCCAGCAAAATGGGCAACAGAACAAGAGGAAAGGTGGCCACACTTAGGAAATTTTTCTACTCACAATTTTGTCACTCATGACCACCGCCACTCATTCCTACAAAGGTGATTGTATCAAGGGAATTTTTTTTCAGCAACAGAACAAGCGTGTCTGGGCTGCAAACAAGGTGGTTGTCAGAAAACCTTTTGCTCACTCATACTTATGCAGTGGTCCACTAGGACACCTCTCACAGGTGCTACTGTTGAGCCAGGTATCATGTATGTTGTGCCTGTTCACTGGGTTTTCCTGTCTAAACAGAAAACTTTATTTTTCTCACCATTGAATTGCATCTTTTTGGACAGGGCCCATTTCTCTAGTCTGTCAAAATCCTGCTGGATCTTGAGTTTATCTTCAAAGGTGTTAGCAATTCCCCGAGTTTGGCATCGTCTACAAATATGATGTGTTCCCCTTCTGTTATCTAGAATGTTTGGGAGAATTCTGCCAGATATAAAGATGTCATAATTTGTCAATCTCATTGTTATTAAAAATGATACTGGGGCTACTTGTCTGATGACCTGTGATGGTGGTGAACTTTGCCTTTTGGCTCCAAACTACAGAAACTGCTAGATGATGGGCCCTGTTTCTCTAAAGTCACCCTGGCACCATGCCTATAACTTTGGCCCAGTCCAACCTCCTAGGCAGGATTGTTGTGGGCACAGTGATGAGTCTCCTAATGGGCTCTCTCAGCTTCCCAAAGGAACAATCTGATTAAAAACACACAGCTGAAGGGCAGGAGGGCTCTGCTGCTGGTCCCAGGGAGGAAGGGAAAGACACGAGACAGGACTCTTCCACCACCACCATCAGCCACAGCGGCTGCTGCTGTACATGCAATGGGGAGACTTGTTTGGCTCCCAAGTCAGAGGGAACCCAGAGATAAAATAGAATTGCCCTCTCCCCCCCAAAAAAAACTCCATCTCTTGCTTCTCACTCAGTGGCCAAACTGGGCCTCGGCTGCAGCTGCTGAATAGGAACGGCAAACCTCTTCCCCATGACAGCTTAATTCATCCCAGTTGCAGTGTAGAAATACAAGCTGCCCATCCAAAGCACTCCAGATCACGTGGACGTCACTACTATCTGTGTATCCTTGTTCAAGCTACATTTTCCATTACATTTTCTTCCAGAGGGGCAGGACAGGTCCATATACAACCTCCTGGCAATGCTGACAAGCCCACATTACAAAGTATTCATCAAGAGATCACACATCCCCATGATTTGCGTCACTCCCTGACACCTACTAATGGTCCCTTTCCAAACAATGTCAGAAAAAGTTATGCTGAATTCAATTTTTATTCCAAATATTGTAAAGCAATAGGCCAGGCAGACAGACAGGTATGGCGTGACTTCATCTGGGGCAGAAAAGACTTGGCTACAAGCCTGGGGAGCGTAAACGGTTCGAGAGTCCTTGGGGGTTAGCAGACATTAAATTCCGTGAGGCCCTGAAATGAAATGATCTGGCACTTGCTGCTCTCTGTTTTCACCTGGGGAGGGGCCACTCCGCTGGAAAATAGTTCCCCTTGATTAATTGACCTGCCACTTTGAACTCCTTTAAACAGTTTAAAAAGGAAATGGCAAATACACACATATTTTCAAAGTGCAAGATGGAACAGGGGGAGCCTGGGGACGGTTTCAGGGAACGTAGTTTGGGAGAAGTCAGCTTAGAAGGTCTTTCGGTGGGGATGATGGTCCTCTTGCATTCCTAAAAGGGTTTCAACCTGGCAAAGAAGAAAGCTTCTCTCTCAAGGCAGAAGCCAAACGTTGGGACCTTCTTCCCCAAAGGTCCTCACTGGCCTCTGGGCAGCCAGATCTGGGCTATGAAGCTCCAGACTCCCCTGAGATGGAAGGAAGGAGACCCACCCACTCTTCGCAGCCATCGGGCCCAGTTGGGAGCTTGGCAACTGAAATTGGAAGCGCAAGCTGTATCTAGTTTTGGAAAACCAACCCAGGCACTTTATTGACTGCTCCACTTCAGGGAGGAAATGTTGGTGGGTGAAATGATGAGATGAGCTCAGGGAGAGAATGCTCATTTATGCTCTTCTCCTTTATTCTCCTTTATTTGTTTATGTATTTATTCTCACTTATGCTCTTCTCCTGATCGCAGGCTAGTAGGACATAAGCCAATCCCAGAGATGATAAAGAGGATGAAAAGATATTGCAATGGGAACAATTCTTCCCCCTGAAGATTTGGCAAAGGCTTCCCAGTTTGCTTCTCAGGAAGGTCTGGAAGTTCAGAGGAAGCTACTCAGCCTCTCCATTTTCCAGAGACCAACTGATGATGTGGCTGCAAGGGGCCAGTCCCCAATTTTTCAGCCCTTTGGAGAAACAAGATTACAAAATGGGCTGGTCTTCTTTCAGTTTTTTAACTAGCATATGGACTGCTTGGGAAAAGGGAGCAGGGCATGGCTCACATCAGCATGGAAGCAACCCGACTTTATGGACCAGCCTTGCAAGCCCCCCTGCCTTGCAGTCATCTCGTCCAAGGCCTTCCAAGGTCAGCTCGGGGCTTCTGTCTAAATAAAATGTTAATAACACATTCCTTGTAAACATTAAAGCTCCAATATATCATTAAAATGGGCAAAACATCCATAAAATTCAAGAGTCACACATAACCTCTGAAACCTAGGCATAAACAGCATATTTTAAAGCAGGCATAGATCATTTTCTTCCGAAAATCTACACCCTTCTCACAGTTTCAGTTTCTCGATCATTTCCAAGGCTTGTTTTGTTTTTCTGAAGATAAGGTGGGGGCACGAGGGGGGCAGGCAATGGACATATTTTTTCTTCTTGGATCAAGGAGTTTGAAAACCATCTGAAAATATTTTTCATCACTAATTGATTCATACACATCATTAGTTTTTGTTTTGAATTTCAGATTGGTCTTCAGCTTTCAAGAATATTTGTTTCCAAGGATATGAGCATTTTTAGGGATGATTTCATAATTTGAAAGACAACATAGGCTTTTAAAAATTAACGTTTCTTTACATTGCACACAATTGCTTCTGCATTAACAATATTATATCAGGCTACTGAATTTTTCCAACATGCTGATGGGTACTGATTTTATGATTTAGAGAACACTTAAGATTTTGCCAATACTGATAAAATGATTTCTCTCTTTGTTACGAAGCATGTGATTTTTTTCCGAGACCTTCTCAAGCAAGGGAATCAACCCAATCTCATCAAACCATTCCTCAAAGAAAAGCACGTCCAAGTATTTTATTATTGGTGAGCAGTGAAGCTCGAAGCCAGCAAAGTTTCTTGCCTTTTGCTTCTTAATTCCTTCATTGAAGATAAGCCTAAAGTGTCAAAGCTGAACCACTTTTGAAATGCTTAGGTTTTATCGCTATTCTACTTGCTGAAGAACTGGGGGGAGAGATGGGTAGAAAGAGTGCAGATGCACCAGAGATGGACCATGAGAGCCAAGAACCCACCAAGGCCACCAAAGCAGGTGCCCAACAGATAAGTAAACTGTTCTCAAAACAAAAGGATGATTCGTAATTGGACAATGTGACCAACCAAGGGTGGGGAGAAAGAGAAGCTATTGTTTAACTATACACGTATTGCGCAGGAAAAAAACAGAGCTGGTTTTGATTCTTCAGTGCCAAGATGGTGTGTCCAATAAAGTTTGGCTTTTAGGATTTGAAAGTTCCTGAAAGTATCTACTTTTCTTGGGAGTCAGACGGTTGACATTAAGTTGAGGAGAAGCCCATTTTGGGGTTGGCTATTATTAGCATTTCACTAAAATCTTCCTTCCCCAATTTTGAGATTTAACTGCATTCCCATAAATGGCAGAAAGCTTCTTACAGCCCCGCCAGAGCAATGTTTCTCAACCCCAGCAACTTTCAGCAAAGCTGGCTGAGGAGTTCTGGGAGTTGAAGTCCACACATCTTAAAGTTCTTGAGGCTGAAAAACACGTCTTCAAGGAGTAGTAAACCAGCAAGTCGTTTATTTTTTTGCTTAATGCAATGGGAAAGCCACTTCTTACACTCTAGGTTAGCAGATTTTTATAAGCTATAATGTAAGAAGACAGAGAAAGGAAAACCTTTCGAGTTCAGTTTGGATGATTCCAAGACTACAAAGGATTTAGAACCTAGAAAGTAGAATAATAGAGATGGAAGCGACCTTGGAGGTCTTCTAGTCCAACCCCCTGCTTGAGCAGGAGACCATTTCAGATAAATGATTGTCCAGTCTCTGTGATGAAGGCAAGTTGTTCCATTGTGCAGATTGTTCAGAGTCCGCCTGCCTGTCACCTCCTGGAAAGCTTTCACAAGCCAGGAGGGACATGGTGCTTGCACGCATACTCCTTAGGATCCTGTCCACTTCCTCGGGAGCAACAGGATCAAACTGTTCCCAGATAACAGGGCAAGAACCTGCCTCAGGGGTCTCCACTGGACCAGCAATCATGCCGGCATCTAAGTGGGAACAAAGTTGAGTGGATTTGAAAATTCCTCTGCACTCCCTTCAGGTGGATCTCTGTCTCCTCCTCCTCCAGGAGGAGACAGTTCACCTGAAACACGGTTGCTGGTCGGTTATCTGCAGATGCAATTAGTGGGAGAAGTATTTACACTTCGCCACATGAATTGCCACGAATTAGGCCTTAGTAGCAGCTCTGACCTGTATTCGATTGAGTTCTTCCCTTCTCTTCCTCCAGAGGCGATCCTCCTTGTCCCTTTCATCCCTCTCAGTTCCTCTGTATCCCATGGAGGACAGAGAGGTCTATGGGTGAGGAGAGGCCACATAGGTGCAATCCTATCCAGAGCCTCCGTTACTTTCCTATTCCAAACAGTGACTAAGAGCTCAGTTGGACGAGGATTTCAAAGATCCAATGAAATGGCTGTTATGCATCCATGCAAAACACATTTTCTTTTGGCCCGAGAACTCTTCAGTAACCTTTCTGAAGCCAATAGTCTGCAGATACGCCAGACTTCAACCCCCATAATTTCTCAGTCGTTAGGGAGAAGGCTGCTTGGAGATATCCCAGGACAATGCTATGTCTGTCTGGTTTAGAAACCTCCGGGAAGGAAGAAAACCATCTTACTCTCTGCAGTTAAGAGATGCGCCCAACTGGTAGAGTCCCTTGACTCCTAATCCTGATATGCTTGCTGTTTTTCACATGCACAATGTGATGCTTGTTCCAGTAGATTCTCATGATGGCTGGCTGAGCTGGTAGAAGCAATGGGCTGTTGATCAGCTGCTCAGTCGATGCCACATTTGCAGAACCATTCCAGTTTCCTAGATTCCCCTACAGATAGGAGCAAACTGGTCAGATCAGCAGTGCTTGAGTCCAGGGCAAAAAGACATCCAGGCTGTCACAGATAAATGAGAAGGCTAAGGCCTTCTCTGTGGCAGCGCTGACCCTCTGGAATCAACTCCCAGTAGAGATCAGAGCCATCCCCACTCTTTTGGCTGTCTGTAAAGCCACTAAGACCTGGCTTTGGCGGAAGGCCTGGAATTAATGTACCCTCCCCCTTGGATGATTGTTGATTGTATTGGATTTGTTTTTTACTTTGTACTATTGTATTTTATTGTTGTTAGCCACCTCGAGTTCCCCTTGACTGGGGAAATGAGGTAG
>JANHGC010009855.1:0-12480 GCA_027560395.1 Boaedon fuliginosus | reverse complement strand
TATTTTATATTGTATAGGCTCTGTTTTTATTGTATGTTTTGCCGCCTCGAGTTCCCCCGCAAGGGGTGAAGAGAGGCAGGGTATAAATCAAATAAATAAATAAATAAGTTAAAATGTATGGATCAAAATTTTGGGAATAAAATATTTGTTTGCTATATTTTCATTTGAATATATTCCTTAGTACATGCAAAGTGCAATAGGAAGAATTTTCCACAATTTATTTGTTTGTTAGGCACTGTTTTTGTGAGGTCTCAGCTCTTATCACACAGTGCACCCTCATTTTCAGTCACACTTTTATTGCATTAGCCAACAAGGTTTGTAGGAGAGCTTCTGCAAATGTTCTGATTATGCCTTAAGAGGAAGCATCAGCCGGCTTTCAGCTCGTGTGACCTTGTGGATTTTATCTTCCATCTGATAAGTAATCCCTTTTTGCTAGAGCAATAGGTCTGTTTGTGAAGAAGAGAGTGTGGTTGGGGACATCCTGAAAACCTGATCATAATCTTCCTACTAACAGGTAGAGCCAGAGGCAGCCAAATGTCCTGCCTTCTCAACATGAGCTGTCAGCTCAGCCATGGCCCTTTCAGCCCAACCTGTTTTCATTAGATACAGAATGTCTGTTTTTATTTAGCTCTTCAACACTTTCACACATTTTCACAGCATGCTGCTGTAACTAATTAAATTTCTCCCTGTGTAAATCAAACGTGGGCTTTCTATAAAAGTTATGAATGGCAATGCTATTAGGAAAGCCTAACCTTATTTTATTGTTTTATTTTGATTTATTCTGCCCAATTCCAAATGACACAAAGTGGCTCAAAATAACCAAACAGTATAAAAACAACGTAATAAGAACAGCAGAAAGCAAAAACGGGCTTGGGCATTGAAAATGAAGCACAAGATGGTGAACCCAGCAACCCTCAAACATCTAGCCCCTTATTGTTTTGTAAATTTATTTGAATTTATTTTAACTGCCCAGTCCCATAAACTCTGGGAGGCTTACAAATACAGTTAGAGCAAACACAATAAAAGCATTTAAAAATAATTAACAGGCAGCAACTGAGGTACATGCAACAGCATCTAATTCTAATAATGCTCAGATAATCATTTGCACATGGCTCCCCTTCTCAGCAAAAATCCCAGGCTGCTTGAAGACACAGTAACAATATTAAATCACCATGGAACCTGTCTTCATTAAGCAGATGCCATGAAAATGAAGAAAAGTGGTTGACAGAAGAAACAAGATCATAGCAGAAGGATCATTCCATTAACCCCCATACACCCACTCATATGTCATAAATATGCGCTATAGGCAAGCCTCGTTTAATAGCTATTTAGCAACTGCTTAGCAAAATATTGTTTGGGAACAATATAGTCAATATACATTGAGCTGTGGTGACCCAGTGGTTAGAATGCAGTATTGCAGGCTAACTCTGCTGAATGCCAAAAGTTTGATCCTTACTGGCTCAAGGTTAACTCACCTTTCCATCCTTCCAAGGTTGGTAAAATGAGGACCCAATATGCTGACATTGTAAACCACTTAGGGAGAGCTGTAAAGTACTATGAAGCGGTATGTAAGTCTAAGTGCTATTGCTACTTTGAGCTTACTAAATTGTTTGATACTACAGCAGAGAAAACAACAGATTTTATTGAATAAAACAGAAATTGAGACTGATCTGAATGTAAATTTGGAGTTTTAAAAATGCTGGATTTCAAAAAAGATACGGAAATTTATTTATTTATTTATTTATTTATTACATTTTTATACCGCCCAATTCCCGAAGGACTCTGGGCGGTTTACAACATGGATAGCAATAGCACTCAGATGTTATACACTGCTTATCGGAGCTTTACAACAAATAGATGCTGTCAGTTTGAAAATGGACTCAGAATGTCTGAATATAAGAGTGTCATGAAAAACAATGCCAAAATGGATTTATATATGTTGAAACCAGTTGATATCTTAACAATTAAAGGGAATATAAAAATAATAAATCAGAGAAGTGACTTCCCAAGCCTTCTGATCTTGGATTCATAGAAGGAATGTGTGAAACCAAAGAAACTTTTTAGGAAGAGAAAAAATCTATTCCTGAAAGGACACAAAGAGAAAATGATACGAAATCAACTGGTGGGGCACTATTTGATGGGACTAAATATTAAGGTGTTTTTTTTTTTAAAGGTTTAAAATATATATGTTGTGGGTTCTGTTAGTGTGAACAGAACTTCCTTTTTACCAAGGTCGAGTGACAAAGCTTTAAAAGTCTGTTTACGAGTGAGGGGAAATTTCTTCTGCTTCATTTTTTAGAGAAAGTAATGAGTTTGGATTATAAAATTGATTTTTATTAAGATTAAAATATATGTGTTAATATTTCTGGTAGTTCTTAATAGACTTTTGCCGATTAGTGCTGAATGGTGTGTTTTTGTAATTATTGATAAGGGATGAGATATGAGAAGAAGAGAGGTTTTTTTTCTTTAATTGAAGTTTGGCAGAATGACCGAATTATATACGATTAAAAAAAAAACCCCATTACTTTCCACTACACCGTTTGGAAAGTGGGTGAGAGATAGAGGTCAAATTGTGTCAAAACTGGTGGATAGAATAACAGAATAACAGAAAAGGACCAATCCCCTGCTCAAGCAGGAGACGCTATACCATTCCAGTCTCTTCTTAAAAGCCTCACAATCTCTGAAGGCAAGCTGTTCCACTGATTAATTTTCCTCACTATTAGGAAGTTTCTCCTTAATTCCAGTTTGCTTCTCCCTCGATTAGTTTCCATCCATTGTTCCTTGTCTTGCCTTCTGGTGCTTTGAAAAATAGATGGACCTCACCTCAAATATTGGAATACTGCTATCATGTCACCCCTAGTCTTTCTTTTCTCTAGTTAAACTTAACCAATTCTTGCAACCATTCGGGGTGCCATATGCTGCAAGCTTTGCCCCTTTTGTATACGTATTGCATCTTATTGATTTTGACCCTCCACCCCACCCCCATGGAAGCTATTGCTTCACTATATCAGTGCTAAGGTAAGCTGAAAAACATCATTAGAATAAATTCAAAAGCTGAAAGAGAAATTTGGAGGCTGAAACAGAAAAACAGAAGCCCCACTCAGAAAGAGAAATTCAAGGACTTATTTTGAATATATCTAACTGTGCTGCAGCTAAGTATATTGTTGAAATATCCTGGAATATTGCAAAGTACAGATATCTATTGAAATCCATAGAAGTTGAGAGAGAATCAGTGACCTCTCCTTTATCTTTTGGCTGCCTGAGTTCTTTAAAATGATCAAATTCCCCAAATAAAAGAAAATAAACAGGTTCTTTTCTTTGACTCAAAAGGATTTACTTTGGAGATTGTTATCCTTCCATCTTCTCAGATCATGTCAGGCTGATGTTTACCACGTGCCTACAATTAATTAAGGAACTGACTGAGTGCCTTTGGGTGGAAAGGCAAGCTATAAACTAACTGAAGCCGAATGACCTGCACGTTTGATATAGCTAGTTTAGTGCTAAGTCACGGCAAGATTTGGTCTTTTCAGTAAATTCTGTGCCCTAACAACAGAGCCTTTCCTATGAGTAACTGAGCTGGTACTTAATCTCCTATTAAGCTCTAGGCTGGGGCTCTTCCACCTGAGCTCGGGTGATCTACGGTTTCCAGTTTTTTAAAAACACATTGTTGCTAGTCATTAACAGTAGATGGTCTGTCCTGCTAGCATTTTATTGCTACTTTGAGAACTGTGATTTTATTTACTGCAGGAAGAATTGTGCTGTGGCTGAATCTCTGGTTGTTTTATCTTCTGGAGAGCTGCCTTGAATGCCACCGTGTCACAGAAGTGCTGCAGAGAAGCATTCTGAGCAAATTAATTAAATAAGGTAGCACAGGGATTCCAGACTTTTATAGCAAAGAGATAGCCTATTAAAAAGGAGAAAGTACTACTGCCTGAAGTGGCACTAGCTGAACTTTTCTCTTCAACATAGCTTTAAAAACCACAGACTGATTTTCCTCTATTGCATTCTGCACCTTTTTCCCCACCTCTGCCTTGCAAAACAGATTATGCAGCTACAACAATATCTTTAATCAGCTTTTGCAGTTGTTTATCTGTGTGTTTGGCAAGTAAAGTTGAATGGAATGGTGGAAAAACACATAAAGGTAGTCCTCAACTTACAACATTTCTTTTAGTGACCATTCAAAGTTACAGAAGCATTGAAAAAAGTATAACTTCTGACCATTTTTCACACTTACTTGTGACCGTTGCAGTCTCCTTATAGTCACATGATCAAAATTCAGATGCTTGGCAACTGACTTAGATTGACATCTTGCAGTGCCAAGATCATGTGATCCTCTTTTGTGATCTTCTGACCAACAAAGTCAACGGGGAAGCCAGATTCGCTTAACAATTGTGTTACTAACTTCAACAACTGTAGTGATTCACTTAATAACTGTTGAAAATGGGGCAAAACTCCCTTAACATCTGTCTTGCTGAGCAACAAAAATGTTGGTCTCAATTGTGGTTGTAAGTCAAAGACTACCTCAACATACACATAAAAGGAAAACATTACTGGGTTGGATTTTTTGGAACACTATGGAAGTGCCATTCCTTCTGGGAATGTTTTTTAATTTTTCCAGTCTAATCTTTGTACCTAAAATCTCTGTGTGGTCTCTCATCCATCCCTGTTTAGCTTTGGGTTTGGTGTTCTTGGATTTATTTTTTTTATTTTTTATTTTTATTTTAGCTAAGCCAAGCTCAGTTAGGGGCTGCAATGGACTATGGATGTGGTTTTCCTCTGATGACCATAACAAATACTTCCATGCAAACTTCTTGGCACTGTGGCAGAAGTGATTGGCCAATGGGTTCTTTTTAGAATGCTTTTTCACTTCTTAGGGCCATAACTCTGTACTTCTCAGGTGATTTCCCAGCCCGTGTATTATTGAGGTCCAACCTTATTTAGCTTCCAAGATCAGCCAAATTCAACTGCTGTCTCCTGAAAAACGAAACAGGAAGGTAAATTATTGAGTGCATACTTACCACAATTATTAGATTATTCTCTCATGCAGTACAGAAGGCTGCTCTTGGTGACCATCCAGAAATTATAACCGATCCAGAATGTGGTGACTGGCACCATGCTGGTTGTTGTTCAGTTTGCCCAAGATGTACCACTGCTAAATAAGTTGCATTGGCTCCCAGTTCCTTTGTGGACACGATTCAAGGTGTGGTTTACCACTTTTAAAACCCTCATGGCACAGGAATAGGTTATTTGTGCAGCTGCGTCTCCCTGAGGGTATCTGCCCATTCTACCTCCTCTTAAATGTTGTCAAGTAGCAAAGCCTAAGAAGCACGCTTTTCTGTAGCGGCCCCTGCCCGGGGAGCCCCCTCCCTTCAAGATCCAGCAGACCATCCTAGCCTTCTGCTGGGAGGAGCTGAGATTGGATCCAAAGGATTGTTTTTTTGTAATTGATGGGTTAGCCCCGTGATGGCAAACCTATGGCATGCATGCTGGAAGTGGCATGCAGAGCCATCTTTCCGGGCACACAAGCTGTCGCCCATTGCTCTTACAGGTTCCAGCACGGGGGCTGTGCTGGCTTGTTCTTGGTGGGCTGGGGGGCATGTATGCCACCAGAAACCAGAAGGCCAGAAACCAGGCCAGGTGGCGGAAGACCATTTGTTTTGGTTTCTGGCATGTTGGTGTGTGTGCACTAACACTGGATTAGCCCATGTTGATTAGGGCACTGCAGTTTGATTTTAGCTGTTTTGGATGCAGGTTTTATTGTTTCCTTTGGTTTTATTATGTTTTTTGGAGCCACCCGGAGTTGTGACTCACAAGGTGAGTGGCCATACAAGTATTTTAAACAAATGAATAAATTAACAAATGTCTATGAATGAGTCTTAGAAATTATACAGTAAAATTTTTCTCTGGGAAGTATTTTAATTCTTTTTCTTTTTGTCTGTGTGGCTAATGAACTATCACTATCCATCTGCACAATAAGTTATTACAATATTTAGGTCCTGATTCACCAATTAAAGATTTGTAGTTTAGATGCAATTAGAATTTCACTTTGTGTTAAAATGCTCATTATAGGTTTGCCAACATATTCTCTCCCTGGGCAGTCTGTTTGCTCCGAGAGAGGCTTAGAATGTCTCTGTGGTCTGGATTGAAGGAAACAGTTTCTGGATTCCTCCTAGCAAGTGACAGAAAAAAAGGAGAAAATTAGTCTCCTGCCAATATCAAAATTATATTTGCTACTGATGGCATTGATTACTTCAGTAATCAACAACTTCTTTCTAAACTGAAAAGTCCTTTATTACAGGGTTTATATACATAATTCTAGAAGTGAATAGCAACAAAAATAAACTGTAGAGAAAAAAAATTGGAAAGCTTGCTGGTTTAGGATCTCTATGATGTTTACACAGTGCCACCTAGTGTCAGTGAATATATACCACTAAAATATGTTGCTATTTATTTACTTACTTTGTTCAAACCCCAAACCTGTGGGCTGGAAAGGAACCGTTTAATCATCATGTGAATCTTTGTTATCATATGAGCAGAAAGGCGTACAGTAGTTCTGCTACTGTGGAATAAGTAGTGGTTATTTTAATTGTTCCTTATTTTTGTTATTGTTGTCACAGATTTGGAGTTGCTTTTCCACTCATAAATGTTTATGATAGTTTTCATTGCTGCAAATGCTAGGAATTGTTATTTATTCAGCAGTATGTAAGTACAAAAGGCACAAATAGATAAGTATCACATAGAAAGATATTTATGAATAAATATTGGCATGGCCAAATGATATTTTGTTGATGTTGTTTGATTTATATCCAGAAGTCACAATGTCTAGGAAAATCCCAATGGATATATAAGCATGAACAGAAAGGGTGGAAAAGTGCATAGATACACACACCTTTTCCAAATCCAAATGGATGTTTGGCATGCTCCTTCAGACCCTCCACTGCAACAGATAGCTCCAGCTTTCTGGTAATTACATAAGTATTTGTCATGATTCAATTTGTACAGACTTGATGTCCTCGGTGGCCGGAAGAGGTGCAGCTTGGGCAGAGGAGAAATAAGTGTCATGACTAAGAGAGGAGAACAGGACCGATTTGAGGAAGTGACATTGAGTGGACAGAACTGCCCTGCTTATTCTCTTAGTAAAAACAAAAACAGTTGGTCCTCTAGAGGCCACTGAACTACAACTCCAAGGAGCCTGACCTAGTACAATCTATTTGGGGAATTGCAGTTCAGCAACAACTAGAAAGCCACTAATTCCCATCCCATTCTATACTTAAGATCTCATAGCAAAATGTGGAATTTCAGAGATACTAGGTTGAACTCAAATTGGTTTCAGCCACCTTTGGACAAAAAAATACTGGAGATACTGTCAATACTATTCAAAGATAAACTATTGTACCCATAGGGTACAGATCCTATTTTTGAATCCTATAGAAGTATTTGATGGAAAGTTGTTTAGTGGGCTGAGCTAAGGAAAACTACTCCTGAAGGCTGGAGATCATCTTTAAGTTTTTTATGCATCTTATATTTCATATGGAAGTCAAGAAAGAAAGGCTACTAATTCCTGAGATACTCTATTCCATCCTCAAGATGTGATTAAATGTTTTTTTCTTAATGGTCAATTGAAAACTGCTTCCTAGAAATTTCTACCTCCGGTTCTAGAACATAATCAACTCTGTCCCCTAACAGCTTTTCAGATTTTTGACAGCTTGCCCTTAATCTCTCTTTTCCACATACTCACAGCTTAGCATATCCTCACAGAATCTGATGCTTTGTTCCCTGAATCAAACTCCAGGTGACTACATGGGCAAAGCCATAGATTTTTCTCAATAGTCTATAGTGCTGAAGAGAGGCTTGCATTGCCGTTTTCCTGGATTCTTTTCACCTTCCCTGCTTTTCAATCCCATTGCCATTCTCTACATTCAAAATTGAGACAATGGATCAATTCAGATACTCGATGAGAGAGAGAGGGGGGGTATTCTGAATGAATAAATTGTTTCAAATGACTGCAATTCTACTTGAGTCTTAAAATCATAAGAATAGTGTCCAGAAAAACAACATATTCATCTACCTATTCTTTGTTTTGTTTTGTTTTTTGTTTTGTAATTTTTTTAAATTACATAGAGAGTTTGTAATTGTAGAGTTACAATAACTGTTGAATTGTTAGCTCTTCATTTTCAAGGTAATGCACAGATCTAATGCAAAATATGAGCTTGGTGAATTTCATTAATTTATATCACAAATAAAAAATAATTCCATTCTCAGGAAGAAAGTACTAAGGTTAACATTGTTCATGTCTACTGCAATTAACAAATAGCCTTTACTTTCCTGAAAACAAAGTTATTGACTTTATCCATCTTCTTAATGAATCAAACCAAATAAATTAGCTAATTATAAGAAATTTATTCCAAGCTCTTTTTAACCTATCATCTATTAGAATGCCTGACTTTTTTCATCAACTTGCAATTTTATTCTTGCCACAATAATTAGATTAGTCTGATCAGCATAGTTCTTTCCCCTTGGATCACCATGGCTGGATCTGTAAGATACTAAAAGGCAGAGTAAAATGTCATGTTACATAGGTTTTGGTATCTTGTACGTAATGTGATGCAGGGTCAGGGGTAATATTCAGCCGGTTCAGCCTGGTTCGCGTGAACCGGTGGCAATAATTTAAAGGACCAAACCGGCAAATATCACCCCTGGCTGGCCCTGCCCCTGTCTGCCCCATGCCCATCCCCCACTCAACCCACCCACTAACTTTTGCCACCAAGCACATATACTCACAGTGAGTGTGCTCCACTTCACCCTGCGCCTCGCCTTGCACCTGCCTCGCATCATGCCTCACCTGTCTGCCTGCCTCCTGCCTGCCAGGTAAGGTCATCTAGCTGCTCCCCCACTATCCCCACCAGCTCCCTTCCACCCTTCCGCTGTCCTGTCTCGGCCCTCCACTTCTTTCTCCATGAAAGTGCTGCTGAGGCTGAGCCCTTCTCTCATGCACAAAAGAGAAGGCCTCAGCTCTAGAGGCTCTTTCACTCCACGAGATCCCCATGCAGCCCTTTACTGGTGGTAAGCAGCGAAACTCAGCCCAGCCCAGCCCAGCGGAGGTTTTGTCCATGAAAGAGCCGCTGGAGCTGAGCCCTTCTCTCATGTGAGCCACGCCCACCCAGTCAGATGACCTAGCCATGCCCACCAAGCCATGCCTACCAAGCCATGCCCACAGAACTGGTAGCAGAAATTTTTTAATCCCACCATTGTGTGCAATATTGTTTGGAAACAGATCACCTTGTATTCAGAAGGCACTATCATAATTTACCCAAAGAATATGCTCTGCCATAGAAGAGACAATTGCAGGAAGCATGCAGAATCCTGGATTCAGAATATGAAACAAAAGAGATTGTCTTCTTGAATCAGATCTAGTTTTATATCTGGTTATGTAATTGCTGGCTATGTCCATTAGATCTTTCAGAGATTTCCACTTTCCATCGTACACATACGTACACATACGATGTTGGTCTCTGGTTAGGGTTACACAATCTTACACAAGCATTCATAAAGTAAAATTGGAAATTGGGTCTCTGTTGTGAAGCAGAAGGATGACCTTCAACCTCCCAATTCTTCAGTTTTTGAGAATTTGCCCTATCTTATATTCTAATTCTGTTTCCCCTTAGGTAGGATGCTTATGATTAGAGATGTGGTAGCTTCAAAATATTTTGCTTAGAGAAAAATATAGTTCCTTTAAGATTGCATAAATAGGCATAAACACGAACTTTAAAGGATAATCATTAATAAGATCAATTAAACATTTATCAAGAACTATGACACGACAAGGCAAATCATTCATAAAAACCTACAATTGAAATGACAGCTTGACGGATGTTTCAAAGTACTTCAGCAAGCCATCTATCATTTTTACTTCCAACAGATGTCACCTGCTATGAAAGAACCAGTATCACTAAATAACTAGTTCAATGCACTGTTGCAAAATGCAGACTCTGGAAGTTTTATCATAATTCTCCAATGTTGTATGGTTTTGTAATGTCTGAAGTGTTCATTCCAGATGTTCAGGAATTTGATGGCACTCTTGGGTTTGGACTTCCTTTTTTTCTGGTGCTATAAAGTTCCCATTTTCTTAACTATAATAAAAGTTGTCAAATTTGCCTTCTTTTTTTTAACAAAGAAGAGAAGTAGAATATCATTTGACACCCAAACAACTCAGAAAAGCTCTTCATGGCTCCCAGTGGAATTATGAGCGTGCATGTGTACACATACACACAACACACACAAACACAGAGCTAGATATAAATAGATATAGATATATCAATACAGTTTTCTGTTTGCCAGCACATCACTTACATATGGATTGTGTCGCTATTATTATCTAACTCCATTGGATACAACTGTGAATTTTAGCAGATTGCATCGATTTTGCATAATAATTTGAAAATGGACTATGAGGAGTAACATGGAAGATCAAACATTGCTTTGATTATCATGATGCTAGACTTTGAATAATAAAAATTATTTAAATAAATCTTATTTTTAAAATAATTTTGAGAAGTCAGTTGGGACAAAAAAAAATTGGTATATTGGTATGTATTTTATGTTGGGTTATCCCATCAATTAATATATGCTCCTAAGAATATATGGTGAGGAATGCTTTTTCCAAAAGCCAAGAAATGTTCGGAGCTGCTCAAAGTCACTTAACAGTGAGACGGGTGGTATATAAATTTAATAAATAAATAAACATGACCTAAATAAATAAACATGACCTCACCCCTGTTGGCTCTTTTCTGTATTCTGTGGACCTTAAGTCTAATTAGATTTGTTCCAAGCATCTTCCAATCTATCCAATTATTATTTTAAAGAAGAAGCCTTCTATAACTGCCACAGAAATCTACACTGATCCATTCCCTTCCAAATGTTCAGTATTAAACCTCTTTGTAGCATTTTTCTGCAAAGTCCTGAATGCAGAACTGCTTTAGGTTGATTATCTCAGATATTTGTTTGAGGCAATGCCTCCTTAAAGTAAGATGTTTAAGGTAGGAAATGCAGCCCAATCTTTTCTGAATCAGGGGCTTTTTCAGCACATTCACAGTACTTTAAAGGGAAGGTCCCAAAGAAATCAATCTGAAGCATCAAAGGGGAGTTTGGTGAAAGTGCAGTTGTAAATATTCATCACTCTAAGAACCAAAATGGAAAAAAGAACAATAGTAAAGCTCGCAGTATACCTGTAGCTTGGAGATGCAAGCATACCTTCAGGCGATGTTCCAGCAGGACTTTTTTTTTTTTTGCTTTGATGATGTGTTGGCTTGTTCCACCTGGGCCCTTTTATCATATGGTAAGTCTACTGATCTTTGCAATTCATTTACATCATACAATCTATTCTACTCCTTATTTCTCTTAGAAATTAAATCATGTTGCCATGGTCTGCCCAGTCTCTCACAGCAAGCAGAACATATTTATATTGATTTGTCATTGTGATTTTCACACTATACCTATCATCTTTGAACATAAATTCCTGTATTTTGTAGGGATAATTTCGTGTCCTTTGTTCTCAATTTAAAGAGACCTTTGCCTTTATTTTGTAGAATTATATACAGAACCTGCCCTAACCAGAGAAGGAGGAAACAGAATATTTTAAGATATGGAAAATATTTTATCAATGGTTAGAGAATAGATATGAGAGAAAAACATTAGAAATGTTATACATATAATTATTCACTAAATGTTGTATATCTAATTATTATTAAGATAAGACTGACTAATTGATATGAAAAAAATGTTATGAAAATGTTATGAAAATCTGTATCCGGATGACACACTGTTTAATGAAAGATGGATTGTTTATCTATAAAATTAATAAAAAATATTTTTTTAAAAAGAAAAGAACCTGCCCTAACCAAGCTTTTACCTTAATTATAGTGATAAAAATGCCTTGTTTTTTTCACCATGTTGTTACAGTACCATGCAGTATTTTTCATCTCTTTCCACTTCTTTTCTGGAGTTTTGGTGCTTTTTTTTTTAGATGACTTTTTCCTTTTATTTATTTTTCAGGCTTATTTTTAACTGTGAATGAGCATTACAAAATCATGAAAAATTAGATGCAGTCTTCAGAAATAAAACATCGTGTCAGGTTGCTTTTACATCTGCCATGAAAATGACTCTTTAATTATTAGACTAAATGACAGCAGTAAAATTTGAAAAGTCAGAGATGTTGCAGTGCCCAAAATCATAATAAGTAAATGATCATTATTTATAACAAATGGAATGCTATTACTTGGATGCTTAAAAAGCAGTTTCTCTTCTGCCAACAAAAAAACTTCTGCATGCTAAAATGAGAATTTTGAAGAGGGGCACCACTCGAAAAAAAGAAGGGATGGAGGCAGTGAATGGGAATACAGAGTGAAGAGGAGAGAGAGAGAGAGAGAGAGACAGAGAGACAGAGAGACAGAGAGACGAAAGAAAGAAAGAAAGAAAGAAAGA
>JANHGC010009851.1:0-15952 GCA_027560395.1 Boaedon fuliginosus | reverse complement strand
ACTCAGATGTTATATACTGCTTATCAGAGCTTTACAACACTCCCCAAGCAGTTACAGAGTCAGTCTATTGCCCCCAAACAATCTGGGTCCTCATTTCACTGACCTTAGAAAGGATGGAAGGCTGAGTCAACCTTGAATTGCAATATGTGACTGCCAGGATTGGTAACTTTGACGTGTCATTAAACAAATAGTTGTATGTCAAGGACTACCTGTAAGCTAACAAAAGCTAGAAGCTTTATGAACCTGGTCGTCCTAAACCTAACTTAAAGATTCCATGTTTGTTACTCATTCCTGCTTATTAGTTTGGGATGGGCTAAACCATTCCAGGTACTATATTGGGAACCTTCTCAAGCCAGCCAGTTTTGAAAGACAGGTTGAATAAGTAATATTCTCCGTTGTGACTAATGCCAAACAAGGTAATATTGTTTAATTAATACCTAACCAAACTTGTTAAAAAAAGAACCTCAAAGTAAAATAAAAATACTCTAAAAATTCCTTGTTAGTCCCCGAAGGCAACTGCCTAATCTATACAATGAACTAGGATGGATAAGAAGTAGAGGCATCTTCAGGATATAATACTTAATAAATAATAAAACAGGCAACAGAGAGAAAACAGCTGCTTCGTATTCTTTCCCTCTGTCTTCATGCAAAAAGAAACTACAGTCCAACCTACCAAAAACATAACTGTAAAAGACAAATAAAAGTTAAAATAAGCAAAAAAATAGTAAGAGAACACCTGTCTGATCATGACGAATACAAATTACCAGGACCTTATGGATTATACCCCAGAGTTCTAAAGGAGCTGGCAGATGTCACATCAGAACCTCTGAACCACATCTTTCAAAATTCCTGTAGCACTGGAGAACTACCAGAAAACTGGAAAAGAGCTGATGTGGTTCCCATCTTCAAAAAAAAAAAAAAGGGGGTGGGGGGAAACAGACCCAGGAAACTACAGACCAGTCAGGCTAACATCAATACCTGGCAAGATATTGGAAAAGATAATAATAATAAAAAAACAGATCTGAAAACATCTAGAAACGAGTAAAGTAATAACTAGCAGTCAGCACGGGTTTGTAAAAAACAAATCATGCCAAACCAATCTTATTTCGTTCTTCAACATAGTGACTAAATTAGTAGACCAGTGAAATACTGTGGACATAATACACTTAGACTTCAGCCTATTTTATATTTGCTTGCCTTGTATCTGCCTTCCCTAAGGAAAATGTGAGATAAAAATTATCATCTAAAATGGCTGATATATTTAATAGAAAGACAGTTAAACCGAAGTTTTGCTCTTTCAACCTTAGATAGCATCTCCAATGATCCATAAGTTTATTTTCTAAACATTGGCACAAATGACTTATTTTATATTTTCTACCTACTGATGGATCTGTGTAAAGACATTAACAAAGAAATAAGAACCATTCTTTATAATAGTTTCTTATATAAGCTGCAAATAGTTTTGTTTACATGATATAGCAAGGCATTATACAAACCATAGTGACTGGGTTCACCTAGGACAGTGATGGCGAACCTTTTTGGCACTGAGTGCCCAAAGGGGAATGCGCGTGCATGCATGTGCATGTTGGCGTGCTGGAGTGCCTGCATTTTGGGCATTTTGGGGCCATTTTTAGGGCCATTTTCAGACTGTTTTGGGGGCCATATTCAAGCCAAAAACGGCTCGAAAAATGGTCTGAAAACAGCCCAGAAATGGCCTGAAACCCCCCCAAAACAACCTGTTTTTTTTACCTCAATAGGAAAGTCAAAATAATATAATTGAAATAATGTGAATTTAATGATATTGCATTACCTACCATCCAAAGAGTTTTACAATATGTCATGGTAGCAGTATGAGAAGCTAGAATGGCTATTAATTAGCTGCACTGAATATTCCGTTGACTGGTTAAGAATAAAACAGACTTATTATAGCACTCTCATAGCATGTAATAAGTTTAGGCACAAAGCAAGGAACAATATATAGAAGACAGAAATTTTGTTGCACTTTAGCAGACCTAAGGGACTAATGACTTAACAGAGAGATTAAATATCTCGCCAAGTATCTTTTAATAGAACAACACTTTAACAGGAGTTGATTGCAATAATTTTGAAATATTTGCCAGCCAGTTTTGCTGGAGATAGGAAGATTATGATTTCATAGTGACTTCTGTTTATAATTTAGTCTAACAATTACACGGTAATGGATAGAGAAACCACATTGCCAGCATACATATTTAACAGATCTAAACAGATCTAACATATTTAACAGATTTAAAGTCATAAATACACATCTCTTTTCCACCTGACTATAGGGAAAATGCTGCAGGAATTCCTAATCATTGGAATAAAATAAAAATAAAAATGAGTGCATTTGTTATTAGGAAAGCTGATTCGGGATGCAATCAGTTTGAAAAGAGGTGAGTCTTGGCCTGAAGAATCAGAAGATGTTTGAAATCTGGTTTTTCCCTGGTTGTCCAGTTAGACCGTAGCTGTAAATAGTTGTGCTGATTCCCTCCTGTGTTTTGGATGGAAAAGATGTTTTGCTTTCAATGTAACCAATGTAAACTAGAATGGCAAATGGCAAAGTTTCAAGGAATTGTCCTTTCTTCCCCATACCAATTGACAGAGGGAATGTCTATGGAGATTCTCAATCGTCTATGTCATGATGGTCTAAAGGTGCTTTTTCAAAAGGCAACTGGACTTTCTTTGTTTTTCTTTGAATATGGTTCACTTTCTATCCAAGTAGCCTCTTCGATAAGAAGCAAAAAGCCTTCAAGGAAAAACAAAGCCCAGTTGCCTTTTAAAAAAGGACCTTTGGGACAATGACAAAGGAAGTTCTATCAGTACTGCCCGCCTCCTTATCTTCTTCTTTCAGTGCTTAGGGGATCAGCATTTCCCTATCTTCAGGAGAAGTTCCTGGCTTGGCCACAACTAGCTTAAAGTAACTTTTTTGTACTCTATTCCCCTGCTTTTTTCAATGATAACAGCTGCTGCCACCACCTCTTGAGATGGCAGCAATTCTTCTGATTTCATTCTAGAAGAAGAAAGGCATGGGACAGCGATTATCAAGTAAGTTCTGTCAAAAAGAAAAAAGAAAAACAACACCTGGAGGAAATCATGTCCCTGGAGCAGTGTGAATGAGCCCTGAGAGGAATAGAAGGTTGTCCATGAAGATGCACCTTTCTCTGAATCCTACTTCAATACTTTATGCCAATACAGTGACCTGATTTACTTAGAACAAGAGTGGGGTTATATATTGCCAGAGGTTGCTGCCATATATATGCTAAGCCAAGCCAAGTCACATTATGGCTTACCATGATCTGTGAATAACCTCTGTGACTTTTAAAGCAGGGTTGTCAACATAGTGTGAATTGAGTTGCTTCATCCAATACTTTATAATTAAACAAGTTTGTCCTGACGAAAAAGGCATAATATTAGCTATCTGATTAGGAAGGTACTATGGTCTTGTCATTAAACCACAGTTAAATATTACTTAATATTGTGAACAAATGTAGATAGTGTATGGGATGATTGTTGGATTGTATGCAATAGACCAGTGATGGCGAACCTTTTTGGCACCGAGTGCCAAAACTGGGAGCAAGTGAGCCTGCGTGTGCACTCGCGTGCCGGAAACTGAAAGAACACGTGATTTTTACTGTGCGCATCGGCACAGCTTCAGGTTTCAGCGCATGTGCACAAGACCAGCTGTCCTGTGCACATGTGCCAGTTCCGCTTGGTGGCCTTTTGGGTCCCCCAGGATTAAGGGCCCCTCCCCAGCTGGCCTGGGGCAAGGGGGGGTGACTGTGGCCACCCCGCCGCCCCACCGCCTGTCCCCAAAGTGGGGAATACACCCCTCTCCAGCCGGAGCCTTTCCTGGCTGCACCAACTGCTTTCCTGCCGCTTGCCTGGCGGGAGGGAGGGAAGGTCCAGACCGCGTGTTCTTGCTGGCCGCTCTGCGAGGAAAATGAAAATGAAAGTGCAGGTGACCCATGCGCATGCGCGCTCCAGAACCCAGAAGTTCTGCATGCCCAGAGAGATGGCTTTGCGTGCCACTTCTGGCATGTGTGCCATAGGTTTGCCATCATGGCAATAGACTTATTATGGCAGTCTTCATAGCATGTAATAAGTTTAGACAGTAGGCCCTACTAATAAGAATTGTGTTCCAATTTTTTCTTTATGTTAAGTATTCCTTATTTTGATCTGGTAGTTGCAAATGTCCAAGACTATGAGTGGCAGTACTCCAAAAATCCATTTGGGAGACTTGTTTCTCCTTAGCATGTGTTGATTTGATTTCTTCTGTTTTTCTTTCCCCATTTAAGATTTGGCTGGCAGAAAATGTCCATATACTGTACAGGAAAGAACATGCAGAATGTTTGGCTGGAAATGCTACTTTGCCATGAGGGTTATTGTATTCTGCATTATTTTATTTATTTATTTGGAAAACTTATATTGCTGACTACTCATTCAAGGCGACTCAAGGCAGCTTACAGGAAGTAAAGACACAATATAAAAGAAATAAAAATATTTTAAATAATAATAATAAAATAATAACTCCCCACCCAGCAACAACATACACTCATACCAGTCATTTAATGGGCTCCATCCTGCTCTGGGTTCCCCAGGCCTGCTGGTAGAATTATGTCTTCAGGGCCTTCCGAAAGAGTAGCCAAGTGGGGGCCAGCCTAATTTCTGGAGGGATGATGTTCCAGAGGCAGGGACCTACCATCAAAAGAAGAAAACGTGATGGTAGTTTTTTATTTCCACAGCATCTTTTGACAATTAGGTACCTTCCTGACAGTGTTCAGATTACAATTCCTAGAATTCCTAGTGAGCCAGGATTTTAATTTCAATACTCTTGATGGGTATCAGATTTTGAAAGTGTGATTTAGCTTTCATTTTTATTATTATACAAAAATTAAGTTGAGGAACAAGGTTGAATTTTTTGCTTCCTGAATTTTGAATTGAATTGAATTCCTGAACATTTAAGTACATGCATATTAGCTTCTTTTACAGCAAAGGAATGCAGAATTTTAGGGTGGATGCATTTTAATCCTATAATCACCTGATTTAAAAAAAGTACTAAAAGGTACTGATTAAACTTAGATGAAGCCTAAGGCTAATCTATAGATTTTGGCTTAATTCAAAGCATTTTCTGGGTATCTAATTGTTGTGATTTATGAACATGGTTTATGAGTTAGCATCTTGATCAAACATAGCCAGTGGGTAAAATATGACTAAACAGTCAATTGCCTAATACAAAGTGCAAGCAAAACAAGTGTCTATAAAGTAAGAATATACATGATTGTGCACTGCCTAGGTGTCAAACTCAAGGCCTGGCCAACAGAGTGCTTAGATCTGGCCCGCGGGGCATCCCTGGAAATAGCAAAGGACTGGCCTGCGGTGCCTCTGTCAGTGAAAACAGAGCTCAGGAAGGCCATGCGTGGTCCTCGTGACCCTCCTGAGCTCTGTTTTCACTGGCAGATGGTTGAAGGAGGCTGTCCCAGCTGAAAATGAAACCTGTTTTTGCTGACAAGAGCGCTCAGGCCACCATAGATGCCCCCCCTGACATGAGTGACTTCAAGCTGGGGGGCCCTGGCCATGCCCTCCCAAGGTCTAATACAACCCTGATGTGGCCCTCAATGAAATTGAGATTGACATCCCTGGCCTTGACTATCAGAAACAAGTGAGATCTTTTACATATATATTGCTAGACATACTGACCCACATAAGAGGATATCCACATGTATACTAAGATGAAAGATGATTTAAAGGTCTGTACTTGTCAAACACTGTTAAAAACAAGTGTGAGTTCAAATTTAAACTTACTGCATTCCAACTATGATGTACTACACAAGAATAGAAACATGATGCTGAGCCTAAGTCTTTTACTCTCAGGCTTATCTATCAGTGTGCTAGGGACATCATTACAGTAACAAAATAATAGGATCGTAGGAAGCTTTGAGTCATATCCACGTAGAACTTCTTTTCTTTTTAATGAACATTGCAGGATTGTGTTACTCTTCTGTACAAGTAGAATCTATAGCTGCCATGTACTCCTCTGAATGATCTTCCTAAATTATCCGTAGGGGGAAAGTTTTCACCAGGAACAGCATATACTTGGCAAGCATCTTTGGTTACTGACAATCAATACATGTAATAAAAAATAGATTCCTTTCATTATTTTCAGAGCTATGTCACATGAATAAAGCTTCAGGGTATATGATTCTCTGTGAGGACTGGTATTAAAAGCAAAATGAAATTCTAGCAACTGCAGATTACTAGAGGGAATGAGAGCTTGGAAAATGCTAAAAAGAACTTATGAAAAGCAAAGGATCACATGGGAGATGAACTTATTCAAGGAACGCATTAACTTTTCTTGCAAGAATAAACTGTGTTGCCCTTCCAAGGCTATTGTCTGTTACTCCAATAAATAGCACCTAGAGTTAGAATAGAAAGCAGGTCTAAATCATTGGACTTGCTTTTTTATTCGGTAACCTAATATAAACAGACATCGTGTTTTATGAAAATTGGTTTGCCTGCTTCCCATTTTCTGAATTTTTGCATATCTTTGCTGCTGAATGTTATCAGAACTTCATAGATTGATCAGTCATGGGAGCCTGCGGGCTTATTTGCACTGCTTAATTAACCATTTACCAAAATGGGACAGTTGCAATTGTTGAACTCCCAATAGTTTATGGCAGGGCAACTTGTTGCCAAACTTGCAACAACATGTTGTCACGTGACTTATCACAACTTTTTTATCCTTTGCTAAAACAGGAGTGACCGTGGCCAGCATGTGATGCATCTGGCCCATGGACCGCGAATTTAACATCCCTGGTTTATGGGCTATTTTATAAAGGAAAGAATATCTCTTCTTACCTGCACTATAACAGTTCCATGCCTCTTTTTACCATCACTGCAGAAATAGTGTTTTCCATTAAGAGCAGGATATCAGTGTAGAAAAGTATATGACATAGTTAAAAGAGATTTTCAATTTCCCTTGACCGGAGAAGAGAGGCGGGGTATAAATATAAGTAAGTAAGTAAGTAAGTAAGTAAGTAAGTAAGTAAGTAAATAAGTAAGTAAATAAGTAAGTAAGTAAGTAAGTAAGTAAATAAACTTTAAAAAATCAGTCTGGGTCAATATTCCTGCTGATTAAAATATGGACATGGCTTAGTCCATTTTAATGGACATTTTGATCCCTGTTCATGTTTCATTAAATGAGGCCTGGCATTGCGTCAGTCAACCAGATGTCATACAGACTTTTCCTTCTGGTATTATGCCTTGCTCTTTCACAATCCTTATTACAATAGTATGAGGTGTGTAGCAGTAAAGTTGAATAGATTTATTTCCCAACTATAATGCTTTGTCCATGAAAGTGAGATTGATTCTAATACAGTCATTCCATGTTATCACAAAGAAGTTTATTTTAGGTGTCCTCTATATTAGAACATCGGCTTATTTTCAACAAGTTTTTGCTAATTCTCAGAAGCAACTGGAGTTTTGTGAATTTTAACAATTTGCGTCAACCCCCACCCCCCAAGAGGATGTGTTCTGATTTTTGTGGCATTGATTTTCTTCAGATGATTTCAGAATGGATCCCATATAGGTCACTCTTTCTGTCCTTAAAGCACAATAGGAATATTGGCTTCTAGAACCTACCCCACACCACCACCATCATTTGGCAGGCTTCAAAGAAAACTTTCAACTTCAAAGAAAACAAGTACTATCATCAAAAACTATTTGATTTTTTTTTCGTACGAGATCATGGTAAAGAGCTTTTAAAGCAACTTTGAAGAATCAATGAGACCTGGTGGTGGTGATGGAATTGGTAAAGCTGGAATGTGAGTGCCTGCCATGAATGGAACAGGTATAGGTAGTCCTTGACTTACAACAGTTCATTTAGTGACTGTTCAAAGTTATAACAGCACTGAAAACAGTGACTTACGACCATTGCAGCATCCCCATGGTCATGTGATTTACATTTGGATGCTTGAAAACTGATTCACATTTATGATGGTTGCAGTGTCCGGGAATCACGTGATACCCTTTGGCAACCTTCTGACAACCAAGTCAGTGGGAAAACCAGATTCATTTAACAACCAGGTTACTAATTTAAGAACTGCAATGATTCATTTAACAAATATAGTGAGGAAAGTCATAAAATGGGGGCAAAACTCCCAAATCTGTTAGCCTTCTGCCGGTCCTGGAAGACCTGGCTCTTCTAGCAAGCTTAGAATAAATGACTCCCCTGTATTAATAGGATTGCATGGTTGTTATTGTTATGTGTGTGTTTTTAGAGAAATGTTTTTAGATTTTATTGTCAAATATTTTTATTGTCAATTTTAATGCTCATTTTTTTAAAAATATTGTTGTATGCCGCCTTGTGTTCTGCTTAGCAACATACATTTTGGGCTCAATTACAGTTATAAGTTAAGGACTACCTATATTTTCAGCTTCACCATCTTAGGATCCAAGTGAGTATATGCCGAAGCAGAACAAGTGATGACATTCTGCTCAGTAAAAGACTTCAGTTAATGAGTCATGCAACAAGAAATGAAGAAGAAATAAAGCAATGAGAGAAAAATAAGTGAATAGCAGAGAGAGGAATTAAAAGCATATTGCTTCTCATTCAGCAATGGTTGCTCATGTAGATGAGCCATGCTGAATTGCATCAGATTTTTGCTGACAAAACTCTAGCACATCTGTGTTTGTCTTGCAGTGAACAAGCAAAAAACATATGTGCTGCATATGGTGTGAAGTAGGCTGAGACTTGGATGCTTGTCCTTTGTTTAAGAGGAAATTCTTTACCACTATATTATTTCCGGGGGATTTCTAATGGAACAGTAGGTCAAACTAGGTGAAACATAGCAATTATACATCTTATTAAGCTCCACATGGTATTTACTAAAAGGATTACAAAAGCAAAAAATGACTATGCCAAAATGTGAGGATAATCAGATTTCATTCATGTAAACAGCATTAGTTCCAGCTGCATAATAAATCCTGGCTTTTGTGAACCACACTGCAAATTTTCTAGGAAACTCTTCATCATTTTCCTTTCATATACTTTATAAGTGATACTTATGTCAATCTGGTCAGTCAGGACTTAAAACAACAACAATGGTGTCAAACAGTACTGTCAAAACAGTGTTAGTGAAACCAATAATTAATTGTTATAATAAAGAAAATCACAAGACTCAATTAAAACTGGAAATTATGTCTCAGCTTTCAGTATTTTCAAGTATAGTATCGAATATTCATAAGAAGATAAGAACCATGATCATATATACTCTGTGTCTATAAAAGGAGTGGTAAAACCTGGGGGCAGAGTTAAAACAGGGATCAGCTTAGAACCGTGATGGTGAACCTATGGCACATGTCCCAGAGGTGGCACGCAAAGCCCTCTCTGTGGGCACCTGAGCTGTCACCCCAGCTCAGCTCTCCCCCCGCATTAATACACACCCCTCCCACCAGCCAGCTGGTCTTCAGGTCTCTGCTGCGCATGCATGGGGGGACGAGCGTGCATGCGCAAGGGCTGGGAACATGCATGGGAACATGCATGCATGTGCCGGGCCCTGGGATGCATGCATGGGGGACATGTGTGCATGCCTGGGGGTGGGGCGCATGCATGGGGATGCACACATATTGCGCGTGCACACTTTGGGCACTCGGTGCCAAAAAGGTTAGGCATCACTGGCTTAGAAACTCTGCATAGCCATAAGTGAATTAGGTCCAATTTCCCTTGAATTCTGTTGACCCATATCTAACCCCAAGCAGGTGGTAATCATTAGTTGAGAACATTTCTATGCATAGACATGATTAGCAATAAATCAGTTTAATTGGACTTTCGGGTGTGAATCTGATCTTTCACGCCTGACAGCATCTGTGTGACTGTGTCTGTGTGTATATATTTTAGGTAGACATTTAAAAATTATGAAATACATTTATGCAGATGAAACAGAGGGGAAATTGTGTTTGGAAAGGCTGAAATTTACACTATAATCTTAAAGCGTATTTTTATAAAATGATGTACCATTTGTATACGACACCAGAAAAATGTATAAAAATACTTAAAATTTATATTAGAAATGTGAACAACAAAAGCAGTAATTTTATCATACTTGGTGGATGTGCAAAAAAGTTAGAAAATTTTGGGTTCAAATATACATACTGATTCAGAAAGATTTAAAGATTAATGTTCAACTGAAACCAGAACCTTTCCTCCTGGGACTGATGGATAAAAAGTCATGGAACTTTGTTTTTATGTGTGATAACGGCAGTGAAGTGATCGTATCCAGAAAAATGGAAAGATTTGGCAATAGTTACAACAGAGGAATACTTGAGAATGACAGAACTTACTGAAATGGTCAAACTACTGTAACTCTTTGATGAGAAGAAAGAAAAATATCTGCATTTATTGGTGCCTGGAAACCTCCTATGAACTTTTTCTGGGGGAAAAAAAAGATTTATGCTTTTGATGATTTAATAGGATAGAGGAAGAATAGAGTCTTGATGTAAGTTTAGAAAGAGGTCAATTTATAATTGTACTTATAACTGTTCTCTAAGATTGGGAGCCCCTTCTTTGCCTTTTTTCTATCTTTTTTGTTTTTACCGTATTTTAGATTGTTTTCCTTCCATGCATGTGCAGCACGTACACACACATACACACACACACACACATTATGACATACATTCGTAAAATTATAACCATATTTTCTGCCTTATTCTGGTTAGAAAGTTGAAGTATTGATTCTGAAGTACTGTATCGAATTGACAAGAGCCTTCTTGGGTGCTTTATCTTCATTTGTATAAGCAGTGGTGGCTAACCTTTTCGACACCGAGTGCCCAAAGCGTGCACATGCATTCCCAAAATACAATGCATGCACATCTCCCGTGCATGCACACGCACATGTGCCCCACCCCATATATGTGCCCTGCCCTCCCATGCATGCAAGGTATGTACCCCCATTCATGTTTGGCAGAGACCCCAAACCCAGCTGGCTGGCGGGAGGCACGCACGCATGCAGGGCAGAACTCAGCTGGGGTGATGGCTTACGTGCCCACAGAGAGGGTTCTGCATGCCACTCTGGCAAGCATGCCATAGGTTTGCCATCACAGTTATACAGTATTTGTACAAGGCAAATAAAATCTCTTCATAGAAAAGAATTAGAATAACCATGCTTTTGGGGGAGTTGTTTGAGGATTTTTCTATTGTTTTGTTTTTGGAAATTCAGAATAGCTATATCTATTTTAAAAACATTTGTTTCTCAGTTTAAAGTGGCACTTTTATATTGCACATACTAGCTGAACATATATAGCAAATTTTACTCTTTCAAAATAAGCCATGAAAAGGAAAATAGTAGGGTTGCTGCACCTGAATACCTAGTTGATGTATGAATCACCTTTTAGGCAATAATTATATTGACTACTTTAATTATTTAAGGAGGATTTATTTCAACAGAAACTGAAACAAGGGAAGGCAAAAGTGGTCAAGAGCAGTGCACTGGATATAAACAATCCAGTCTCCATTTGTACACATAAATAATATTGCAAATACAATATCATCTGGTCTTTTAACTTGATAAAAGAACTAATTAGCAGAATCCATGCAGGCATTTCACAAAAAAAGGAAAGAGGACAAGGAAGACGATCATTTAGTAAAACCTCTTTTTCAGACTCTTGAAATCTTAGGAGAAAGTTGAAAAACTAACAGGGTTGGCAATTAAAAAGAACAGAAACTGTTTTGTGCTGCACAGATGGTTGATTTAAATGGGAAAAAATGCTAGGGTCTGCCAACTATGCTTTGCTTGTTTTGTTACCAGTGAGTGCATTTCAGTTTTCCACTACTCCTACTCATAAAAGGATTTGCATTCTCATTCTTGTTACTTTTCTGGGGATGCTATTTTGTTTACCCTATAGGTGTTGCTAGCCACAGTCACTCACTGTAGGCTAATTACCATTCTTTTGCAACACTAGTTGTGCATGTAGTTTGCTAGTTGCCCACTGCTTCCTTCCACTCCAGGCCCTTTCTTCATTCTGAGACCTGTAATCTGTTATATTTTTGGACACATGTTCAGTGCTTTTTCAGAAATGTGTTGAAGCAGCACAACTTTCAAGTTACTGAGGTAAATGAGTACCTCAGCATTCAATCCTGTTGGTTAGGCAACATGACAATTGGCTAAACCAGCTCTTTGAAGCACTTACTTAATTATTACTCCACCCTACATTTGTCAGAGTCATCGGAAATAGTTTGATGGCCAATAGATGACACTTATTGGGACACAGAAAAGAAGCCAGGAAATTCTGTTGATTGTTTTTCTTAATTTGTTTTGTATAAAATAATAAGGGCAACACTATTTGTCATTCTTATTAGTGAATCATAATACAGATTGCAATGAAGGTAGCATGCAGATGAGAGAAAAACATGTCAACATGACTATCAAACTGTACCATCAATATCAAAAAAATTTGGCCTGAATATTAATGTTTCACCCTGTAAATTTTGGGTTATAATTCTCTAATGTTATTTAAAAACTGATATATATTGGCCTGCAAGATACAATAAGCTATTACTTTCTTTTCTGTAATATCTACAACAAATTAATATTTCTTTTCTGAGAATCTCCATCCTGATATCACTTTTTTCCACCAAAACTATTGGTGATAGAATCTGAGTTGCAACAGTAATTAACAGCATGAGTTTTAATCCTATCACCTTTCTCCAGTTTATATTCGAGATTCTACATGAACCTGCCTTAGGCAGGCCACTATCTATGAGAGTTAATGTCTCTCAGTATGGATCAGTGAGATATTTATGAAACATTTTGTAGTCTTGTAGTCTTTTGTAGTCTACTACCTTTGGTAGAAAACAGAAAAATCAGCTTCATAGAGCTTTTTTTAAAAAACTTGTAATGAGATATAAGAAAAAGGGTGGTAAAATATAAACATTCATGCAAAATCAAAGGATTATACATAGAAACAAATGTTTTGATAACTGATGTTAAATTATTGAGACTGAAATGATGAGAACTTTTCAATTCTTTTCTGCATATGTTGGGGATACATTTTGTAATGTAGTCTAAGCATGCATGAAGCAGTAAAGAAAAATCAATTCAGCTTCATGATCTGGTCCAATGAGAAATAGAAATATCTCAGCTCAAGTGAAGCTTGATTCCTGGTGACAATATTGACATGCCTATCTAGTTTGTTGGCAGAGTGATAGAAACAATTCTCATTGCTTTCTTCTGATTCTTTTACTGTTAAGTTTAGACTGCAATCTAATATAGGTAATCTTCGACCTATGATCACCACTGAGCCCCAAATTTCCATTGCTAAGCAAGGCAACTGTTATGTAAGTTTTGCCTACTTTTGTGGCCTTTTTGCTATAGTTCTTAAGCAAATCACTGCAGTTGTTAGGTGAATTATGTATTTGTTAAGGAAACAAATTCCCCCCAATTGACTGTTTCTCAGAAGCAGTTTGGAAGGTTAAACTGGTGATCATGTGACCCCAGGAAAGCCCAAATGTCATAAATACTTTCCAGTTGGCAACTTTGAGCAGGTGGCCATGGGCATGTTGCAACCATCATAAGTGTAAAAACTGGTCAATTTTTCATGCCATTGTTAATCCAAAGGGTCACTAGGTGACACTGAAAACAGAACTTCCATTTTATTTGGATAAAGAAAGAGTATGAGATAACTGAACTAACTTAAACAAATTCAAGTCTTTAGTACCATATGAATTACACCCTAGAGTTCTGAAGAAATTAACTGAAGTTATTACAGAACTGCTATCGGAAAATTTTAGAAACTGAAGAACCAGTGCAGTTCAAAATATCTAAAGGGTTGTGAGATAATAGAGAAAGTGAACTTATTCCTAAATGCATCAGAGGACAAGATCAAAACCAGTCACTTTCAATTTTTTAAAATTGAACAGTCCCATTGAAATTCAACAGAGGGGGTGGGATATGACACCACCTATCTCCAGTCTACAACATGGTCCTTTTACAGTCCCAGGTAGGTTCCACACCCATTTTCACCCAATTCAGGTGACCTTGTTGATACAAATAATCCCCCAATTGACTCAACTACTCTCAGAGAGCTAACAGATGACTGTAAAGAATATAAATCCTTCCATTCCCCACCAGTCAGTTAGAACCAAATAAGCTTCTTGGATGAGAAGTGAAATGTTTTCAAAGAAAAACCCAAGAAATCCCAATTGCATTCTGGATAAAGCAGTATTGGGACATTGCTAGAGATTTTCAAACAGAGGATGGATGGCCATCTTTCAGAGTAGATCCTGCACTGAGCAGGATCCTTAAAAGATCCTTTTCAGTTCTGATTCTATGGCTTTATATTGTGCTGATTTTATTATTCTGTTATAAACTGATAGAAAAAGATTGAAGCAGGTAATGTATACATTTGATCAATCTTAATTGCAGTATTAAACAAATTTCTTTTCAGTTATCTTCTATATTAACATATCTGTTGGAATGGGTGTACTGACAGTATTGTTTCCTTACCCAGAAGAATTATACTCCTTTTTTGAGCCATTACAATGTTAAAAGAACTGAATATCTTATCATTTACTTCACTTCTGTTTCTCTCACACTAACTCTACATCTAACAAATTAATTAGATGGCAGAACCAGATTCCTGTTTTCATTACACTGTACGTTTGGTGACAGAATATTCCATTTCTTAATTCTTTTGATGTAAATCCGAATGCTTTACCTGCAACTCCTTTGCTCCTCAGACCTGTCTTTCTGCCCTTCTTTGTTCCTAACACATTTCATCCCTTCCTGATTTATGTCTGATTTACATTTGTGTGTGGCCATGAATTTTAAGTATATCACTATGAATAAAAAAATAGGTCACTTGCTTGTACAGATTTCTTTTTTTTAAAAAAAAGCACAGATGTCTTTTTAGATTCTTGTTTGAAAGACCCAAGTTTAAAATACAGATCAGTCAAGTCTGACAGTACTATGATCAGACAGAACTCCTGAAATGGATATGCAGAGATTCCTATTCCTCTTCTTTCCTCTTAATGCTCAGTTACAGTAAATCAATTTTTTTGGTGTATGTGTGTTTCTTTTAACAATCTCCGAGATAGAAAAGGAGGTGATAGGGAGTTAAATATAGTTATAACATTGTATTAATGTCCACTGTCACAAGCCAGTCTTCTCTATTGGTTTTATTTTATTTCAACTGGATTTACTCGTAGGGTTGAAATCCATTGCTAGCTAGAAGCATGTATATTTTAAGCTGCACAATTCTTAAGTAGGTCTCTAAAAAATGATCAGAGGGACTTCCTACTGTCAGATACTAATTCATCCAATGTCCAGTGGCAAAGTTGGATATTTTAAATACAGATCAATTTTGTCACATTTTATTAATTGGTTA
Organism: Boaedon fuliginosus; assembly: GCA_027560395.1. NCBI lineage: Eukaryota > Metazoa > Chordata > Lepidosauria > Squamata > Lamprophiidae > Boaedon > Boaedon fuliginosus. The sequence goes on along the minus strand of JANHGC010009851.1, from coordinate 553 downwards.
CACATTGTTATAAATGTTTTCCCCTTTTGTTTCTTAAATAGCACTACAGTGTCTCAGGTACTATTTCATATTTTAAATATATTTTTCTACTTTTTCAAACAAGTTGTTGTTAATCTACTTTTTGCTTATGACTCTTCTTCACATTATATGTTCTGGCCATCCTATAGGACTTGCAACTATTTCCATAAATAAAAGTTCTCATTTGAATATGGGAACTTTACTTCCCGAATTAACAGCCAGCAGAAACATTATTAAAAAATTTGGTACAATATTTTAAGGACTATTGGAAAAGACTATTTTATAGCATATGCCTTAAAAAAAATTACTAGGCATGTTGTTGTTCTTCATTTTAAATTGGATACAGGACAGAGATGGTTTGCATTTTTAAATTTATCATTAAACTTTTATGTTACCCATTTTTCCTGATTTAGTCTACCTCTCTGACTAGTTCAGGAACCCATCAATTTGCTTTGAAATATTATTTATTTATTTATTTATTTATTTATTTATTTATTTACTTACTTACTTACTTACTTACTTACTTACTTACTTA
>JANHGC010009850.1:5103-18529 GCA_027560395.1 Boaedon fuliginosus | reverse complement strand
AGGAGGAGGAGCAGGGAGAAGAAAGAGGGAAAGCGGCCTTTCCTCACGCCGGCCACTCCATTGACTGTTTCTCCATTGCAGCGCAGCGAAGCACCCAAGATCCACTTTGATAGCGGGGATGGTGGTGGTAATTTAACAACAGGTTCACTTGAACTGGTGCAAAATAAGCTGAATATCATCACTGATTATGGGTGAAGTATGGTTTCCCCCCTTTTTCGCTGCATCCTGTATCCAATGGCTTGTGTGCTAATTTGGGCTACAAAAAGCAGTTACAGTATACTTGTAACTTACTTGAATAGAAAATTGCATGGCTGCAGCTCAGTAATAGATTCTAGTTCCTGTTGCACTCAGAAATATCTAGTTTTGCTTGCATAGCTGATAATTGGAGGAGCATACAATATACTGAAAACCTCAGCTATAAGCAGGCATCAAAGTCCTTGTCTGACATATGGAACTTAAACATTACATCTTCCCACCCAGCTGATCTACAACTTCAAAAGCCTCTTTCCTTGCAACTTTATTTGGCTGCAATCCAGCAAAGAAAGAAGGAGTTGCCGGATTCGCTGTCATATGGACTTTTATTGAATGGTGTTTTCAATCTCCAGTTGCTACCGATGTCTATTGACCCCATTATGCTTGGAATGGATACAAACCCCACTGAAAACTAGCACTGATGATGTTGCCTAGTTGGGTAATGAAACATGCAAAACACCAACCAAGCTTAGAAAGCACAAAGGATCCACAGTTCAACTCTGAGCGATAAATATTCTCTTCTATTGATACACTCATTTGTGTGAACCTTTGGAGAATGGATATTACAATAGCTCCTAGTTTTGTTCTACTGTTGGGGTATGAATGAATAAATAGAAAAGTAAATTCTTCCCGTATAATAATCAAATCAAATATTTATTGTGATCATAAGGCCAGCCACCAGAAAAGGGTAAAGGGAGTAAAAATGCAGATGTATAGGCTTAAAAAGAAAGAACATTAATATAAAATTTCTAAGCACAAGGAGAAATGGATACTCCATATCAGAGCATGAAACTGGCCAATCCAAAAGGATACAACTGAGTAATGGTCAAACAAGTAGAGGAACAAGTAGAGGTCATGCTTTCTGCCAAGGAATTTCTTCAAGGTAGGATAAATAACCATTGTCTAAAGGCCTTGTAAAAAGTAATCAAAGAACATGAGCCTCATGGATTCCACCAAGCTCTTCCCCAATGACACTGAGGTAGAAGAATATTTTGTTGCACTACAACAAAACAGCAGAAGGACTTATGTCCAGCCTGGGGAATATGAAGACCTTCTGAACTTTTTCAAGACTTTGATAGATGAAAGGTGAGTGGCATGCCTCCAACTGAAAAGCCTCCCCATGCTTGCAAAGCTAGGAAACAGACTTAGGTTGATTTGAAAATCAGTGTCCCAAATATGCCATTTGAGAATACTGCTCATATAAACTTGAATTGAATAGCGTATTTGTCCTTTGTGGGTCTGTTATATCTGGAGTATTTGATTTAGCTGGAGTTTTTTTATCACTAACAAAAAGATTATATAATGTCAAAGAAACCATTCCTGCAGCAGTGTTGCTCCAGCTGTTGTTTGCTTCAGAAGAAAGCAACAACTAATGCATCAGAATAAAAGCATCATTACATTGTGCAGAAACCCTGCAAATAATAGCTGCTACTTCCCTGGGGTTGAGTAAGTGCTACAGAGCTTACGCAATACTTAAAAAATGAGAAAAATATTCTCACAACATGTTTCAATTTGGGGGTCAACCTCTGCATTCCAGGAGGCCCTAAGAAATTTTTAGATTGGAACTTCTGCTTTCTTCTCCTCTTGGCAAGGAGATAAGGAGAAGGACATTATGTCAGCCAAGCATGTTCTTGCTGGTGTCAGGACATTATGCTAGAATGGAGGCGCTAGGGTGTATTTAGTGTCATTCAAATTATAATGTGTTAGTGCTTCAAACAATCAGTGGAGAATGTAAAAATTAAGCCTTTAGCTTCCTAATTGGAATTAAATAAGGAAGCCTTTAATCTTTGAATGATAAAATGTTCTCTGTGTACTGAAAACAGACACACACACACACACACTTTTTCCAGAAGATGTACCATTGTTGGAGGAAACCTACAGTCGCTATCTGAGAATGGCCTCCTAGACAGATTAGTTCCATCATGCTTTTAATTAGCTGGAGGCATATTTTCCCTTTCCCATTTATTAAGTCTTCCATAAAACGGTTATGCCCAGCCTTCTAAGCTATTTGTCTTCAGATGTTTCGTACAGAATTTCTTCAATTAATTTCCAAAGTGACACTTGGCTTGTTCTTGCCAGTTTATTTTCTTCCCTATTTTTCTTTTCATTTGCAACATGTGCAGAATGACTTTGCACACTGAAAGGCACTTTTTATTCCCCTGAACATGCATATGCATGATTAGCTGCATCACTAGACATTCCTCTCTTTTAGATCCAAATGAAATCATTTTTCATAGACTTTTTTTTTGTTCTAGAAAATCATGCAAAGCTAAAATAAATGTTTAAATGTAAATTTATATTGTCTTGGCATTTTAAAAAAAATACAGTCCAATTTAGCGGCTTCGTGATAATCTGTAATAGGAATAATTACTAGTAGAGCTAAAATTGGACTTGGCAGTCTGCAACCAGGATCATTTATAACCAGTATTTCATACCATTCTGTCACAGGGCATACACAATTCTAGAAGGCCTAACATGGGAACTTCACAGATAAACAAAGAAACCCTAAAAGGTCCCTGTGCAAATGCAACTTCACCCATATGTGTTACAACCTTCATTCCCTCCCCAGGAAAAATTGTTCATGCTACCTTAGAACATTGATTCATTTGTTCTATTGTTTATTGCTGCATCAATATAGACTTAGATCAGTTTAGAAAACAATATTCACAACCAATGTAAATAAAATAAAAGAACAGATAATCAGAGTTACAACATGACAAGGAGATGGTACGGTAAGTGATAGTAAACAGTAGGAAAACCAAATATAACAATACCAATAATTAGATGAATATAAGCAATTCAACATGAGATGAATTAAAGCGATAATAACTAACTGTTCTAAATGCACTTCTGAAGTGTTCCATCTTCAGTAGCTCCTGAAAAGCAGATCAGGAAGTGCATCTAACAACTGGCAAAGAGAAGGATGAAAAAGAGCCAGCAAGGAGAATTCAAGTGGCCAGAAGTAAGACAGTTTGTAGGGCAGCTGGCTGAGCATTCTTGCCGAAGGTGGAGGTGGACTGTAGACATTTTATGGAAAATGGTTGTCGTGCAAACAACTAGAGATTCTAGCCCATTCCCATTCAAAGGTTAGTATCATATAAAATTACTCTCTTGTTTGTAGAACTTCATGTTTTTGCATTAATGCAAGGAATAAAATGTTGAATTTTTGTTTTGAATTCAGGTATAACCAAGCAAAACTAAAGTGTCTGTTTGTAACCAGAAATGTTTGGGGAGTTAATAAATCTGTACAAAATGGGGAAACTACTCCTTAGAGTTAGTATCTGGTTGAAGAGTTAAGAACAGATTTAATTAAGACAGTTTTGAATAGCAATTAGACAGAAAACTAGCTATACCATCTTCTCAGCAAGCTCTCCAAGAAGGGGAGATGGTCCAATTCCTTCTGGGAAAGCATGCATTACTTTCTCGATTTGTTTGTTTGTTCAATATTTTTCTATGCTGCCACAATCAAAATGAGTCTTGCAGCTCACATAGAAAAAAAAAAGAATATAAAATACAAAAATAATAGCCTAACATCACTACAACAATACAGAGATTAAAAAGATGGCAGCATCAAGTTAAATTGTAACAACACAAAACAAGGGAAAGCTCTCTTGAAAACAAGCCAGCCTTCAAAAGAACAGCGAAGTCTGAGTTCCACAGGGCGGCTGCCTCCTTGTCTCACATGCTCAACCTCCTGAAAGTGTGCCATTTGCAGAGTTCTCTCCTTGGTAAATCTAGCTGCTTGGGCCAAAAATGGCTGGAGAAGGTGGTCATGAAGATATTCAGGTGTCAAGCCACGATCAGTTTATAAATCAAAAGTAATACCTTATATTGGGCCCAAAAACTAATTGGCAAACCAATACAGGGTCCACAAAATTAGTGTTATGTGCTCCTAATACTAGTAACCTGCAAGTATGCAGGCTGATGCATGATGAACCAACTGCAGTTTCCATATATTCTTTAAGGGGATCCCTAGATACAGCACATTACAGTAGACTAAGCAGGTGGTGCTAATGGCATCAGTTATGGTTACCAGAACCTCTGGTCCACACACTGGCACATCAAGAAGTAGGGCGCTCTGGTTATAGCTTCAACCAGCTAAACTAGCAGGAGCTGTGACGCACCCCTAGTTGTAAACCTGCTCTCTGATGGTTAGTGCTTGCCCATTCAGAAGTTACTCCGATAGCATTAAAAGACCTCAATATATTCACAGCAGTTCTGACTTGCTCAGCCTGGGAAAGGGAGTTGATGAATTATGCATTGATAACATGACAGTTGCTTCTCACTCAATAAAAGGAAAAAGTCCTGAGATCGAATTAACTCATTAAACAAGAGATAGAAGGAAAAAGGCCTTCTGTACTAAGGGTCCCTCTGTCCATTATATAGTTTGAAGCATTTGAAGATAGATCTCACTATAAATAGGGGTCACATTTGATCGACAGCAATCATTGGATTTTTTTCATACTACTGTAGGATCTTAGCTTTTCCACAATAAAACCACTTACTAAAAATCCATGCCTATTTAATCGGTGTCAGCCCACTTTGCCAAGAAAACTCTGACATATATTAAAACAAGAACAAAAACAGCATGGCAACTTTAAATGCTAAATGTGATTGAGATGTTGACTTCTATTTTGGAAATGCACACTCGAAATCTGACCACAAATTCAGTGTTGGGTTGATATCCTCAGATTTGATTCAGTAGGTGAATGAAATTGGTACAAAGGGCAGTTGTTAATACATTAATAATACTTAAACAGATACTATTTCTGAATGATAATTGAATGGCACCCATTCAAACAGAATGCTATGTGTGTAAGCTAATGTATTATCAACTACATACCTAGAGGCAAATGTCAAAAAAGAGAACTATCTTATACAAAGCAGAGTTACATGAATACAAACATTGTATGACATTGGTGATTATGACTGCTAGAAAGGGATGCAGTGATTTGTCCATATCAGACTTCAGTCTGTGCTTCTTTTTCTTTGGGATAATTTTTCATAGAGCTTGCTGCTTTGCGCTTTCCTTAAACATGATGTTGGTGTACAATGAATACGCATGGCTGATTGCAACAGCATTACAACCGTTATTCACTGAACCGTGCATCTACAGTACATGGCTGCACTATGACATCCCAGTGCTCACTGAATCAAGTGCCGTTATCGTATGGTATCTGTATGGCATTAATTAGTGCAATGTCCTCTTAATAAATAAATGCATTAACAAACTCAGTGATCACAACATTCTCCATGCTGTGGCTGTAAGATCTGAAATGTTGCTTAGTGTTTGTTTCCTCCATAACAGTGGAAATCAAGTTGTACAAGCCACAGCTCACTACCTCCCTCCATATCACATCTCTATAATTGTCCTATACATCTTGGTCACCATCATGTTATCATTGAAGGAATGCTAGTGGGTGCCTGGATAACAAAGCATTCAAGGCTGGTTGCCAACCTAATCCCTGGAAACAGGTCTCCTTAATTTCCTCTGCTGTCTCTTCCTGTGCAGTGAAGATAAATCCACGCACCATAGCTCCCTATCATTCCATGTCCATGGACAATTAACTTTGTGGTTCTTACCACCCCATTACCACTCCTGCACATAGCTGATTACTGATTTGTGGGCATGTATGTGTTTCTTTCCATGAACTTCATTCACCCCACCCCTTTCTTCTTCTTCTTTGAACTGAGATTGAAATATATTCTTTATAGAGCTACCTCAATCTTATCTTGCAGAGAGAGAGAGAGATTTAAAAGCTGATTAAGTCAGTGACACCTTTTGGATTTGCAGGAAGCCATACAGAGAGAAGAATATTGCTCCATTCTCAGCACTTCCATAATTGTTGATTAAAGCCATCATACAGCTGCAAGGCAGCAGATTTGCAGGCTCCCTGGGCAGTGGATTTTCAGCCTAGCCGTAAAGCCATGTCCAATATGGCTATCAGCCAAGCAAGAGATGAGAACAGTTGAAGTATAGCTTATTTGCAGCAGTTCCCAAAATTTTTAATCATGCCATATGGTCACTGCTATGCTTGTGCTTTCTTTGGTGTGGATTTTAACTCTTTATCTAGCTTCATTATTATAGCTTCATTAAAAAAGGTGTAAAGAGGAGTGGAATGCTATAAATGTCCACTCCGTTTCAGTAGATGCTATTTAGCAACTGAAATTTATTCTCAAGTCTCCTTCTTTGTCTTCTTTAAACTTTCTCTGTACTCCTTTCTTTTCCCTGTTCTTAGCCCATTCCACCAGCATACTCACTATTTTAATCTTTCCTGGAATGGACTCATACATCATGTATATTTTTATTTTAAAGTAATAATGATTTATGGGGTGAATTAATGAGGAACTAATCAAATTATGTATCAGGGACCTGAGAAATTAATTGTTGGGGGAGGCTGGCTCATATGCTTTTTACTTGCTTTTGGATTAAAGATGTGGTAAGTTGTTGGTTTTGAAATGTATGTGTGAAAAGGCTCATTAAAAAGCCTATTAGCTATTCTTTGTTTCTTTGTATCTACTTTGTTGTTCATGCCACAGCCACTGTAAATTAATTATAATTAAAGTGGAATTACCAATTTGGCATCATTCAGGATAGAGCTGGGTGCAAATTAATCAAATTATTTTATTTGCCCTTATTTCAATGAAAAATAAAATTTGGCAACATCATCCTTGGGAAATCCAGGAGTGGGGCGTGTGGGGGGAGTAAGCAGCATGGAGGCCACATACAACTTTTGGATTTGGCTAGTTTTAGTTTAGAAATATTTTTAGCTACTATCTGCCAGAAGATATTTTTAAATGTTTAGCTCACTCAGTAAAGGCTCTAGAAATGAAACCTTGGGAAGGCTGTATCATTTCCAGTTTCTGTCACTAAATTACTCTGCTATTCAATAGGCAATGATTGATTTTGAACAATTGACAACCCGAGGGTGTCTGTCTTCCCTCATGTGTAGGAATTACTAAATTTTTACCAGCTACTAGTAAATGGGTGCCTGAATTTATCTGTTAATAACTTAAAAGCCAATTGCGCTGAAGCTGCAGTTTGTATACTGTATACTCAAATAGGAGTAAGTCTCATTCAGCTCACTGAGATTTGTATCAGAGTAGACAGGGAGAGAAGTGCTTTGTATAATAACAAACCATCAGTCCAGATTACCACTCTGTCCCTATGTCATTTGCTGATGCTATTGTACTATTTGAGGCTTGTCGTCTCATTAACTTAATGAAGAAAAGAATCCAAGACTCTGTGCATTTACTAACTTGCTCTGCCTTATAACTGAATTAATATGACTTACTGCAGTTTGTCTACCTCATGGTTCTCAATTGACAGTAACAACACACCCCAACTGTTCATAAATAAATAATAGTGACACGCTTGTAATAGCTCAACATTTATCAAGATCTTTGACTGAGCTTTCCTTCCTCTCTTTAGCACATGATCACATATTGCCGCCTCGAGTTCCCCGAAATGGGTGAAGAGAGGCGGGATATAAATCAAATAAATAAACAAACAAACAAACAAACAAACAAACAAACAAATAAATAAATATTGCCAGAGGCTTTAATGCAACTTATTTGCTTTATTTATTAATTTAGTTCCAAATCACCTGACTTCCACGAATTTTAAAAGTGTTTGTTCTGTGGAACATTTGAAAGATAAGAAACTGTCCTAGATTACAGCCCTCAGAAATTATTTCTACATGTTCAGCCTGTCCATGACCTGGAAGAAGGGCTGTTTTGGGCCTTGATATTATGGTCCTTCAAAGAGGCATCCTTTGAAATTAAGCACCCTTCTCAAAAGGTTAATTCTTCAGCCCCCAGGCAGAAGACAAAACATAAAAAATGATCACCATGATGTATACCTTAATAGAGACTTCCCTAGTGATATTTGGTGGTTGTGTGATTTGGAGTGCATGAGCTGTAGACGTGTGTAATTATCCCGTTCAGTTTCTTTATTTGAAAGATGAATTTTGCTCTTTCAGTTTCTCTGTACCTAGGTACTTTCCTGGATCCAAATTCCTAGTTGTCATTGATTGGATACACATTTATATAATGATTGTTTTTAATTTTCAACGTTCTTTAAAATGAGTTATTTATCCTTTTTAACCCTCAACAAGGAGAGTGATAGACCAATTTAAAGATGGGGAATTAAAAGTGAGAGAATAAACAAAAGCTGAATCTACAACGGTGCCAAGAAATGACTTCTTCTGGTTACAAGGCTATTAACATGAGGTTATGTTTCTGAATTGAGAAATAAAAAGGCTGGAATATTTTATCCTTGTCAGAGTTCCACACACTGCTGCTTTCTTATCTGCTTTCCTCCGTTGTTCCAAATAGAATTGGAATAACTAGTCATTTTTCTTTGCTTAGTGCACAATTTTCTCTTCACTTATTTCCCTTTACTAAACTTGAGGACATTGTAAGATAAGCTCTGCAAATTCATTTCATCCTTGGTTTCTTAGCAGACATGCAGTGTGAATCTTGGCTTCCCTTCTTTCCTCAGCATTTTTATTTTCTTTAAATATTCAATAACATTCATTATTTTGCAGGGATTCTCAGTTATTTTACAGCTCCCCTTAGTTATTTTATTTCTTCCTTTTATTTTCCTTTGCTATGAGGGCTGCTGTTCTGAAAAACAAATTTTCTCTTCTGGAAAATTTTGTGTGTATCACAACAGAAGAGATAGCAGTGATTAAAAAAAATGCCTGAATAGAACCTTGGAAAGTGTTCCTCATCCAGCTCAGCCCCAACTTCAACTCTATGTGAGGTGAATATTATTAATTTCAGCTGGGCTTGCATGAGTATATCATACAAAGATTGATATCATAGTGAATACTCTATATACACAAGCGCTATTTGGCTCTAACTCTTTAGATTGGCAAGTAAAAAAAAAGGCAAGAATCTAGTCAAATTGTCTGGATCCCAGGATACTAAATGAGTACTTGTATTCACATATGACTGTAAGCTGCAGGGCTTCATTTGTGTGAACACACCCACGAGTTCCCTTCCCCAAGCAACACAGTTACTGCATTACCTGCCTGCGGTTTGTTTAAGTTATGTGTGTTAACATGAATGCAGGATGCTGTGTTCTTCTCACCAGAACCAATTATGGTGACTTCCTTATCATGCTGATCAGGGGCAAGAGACGGCAGAAACATTTCTGCTAACCAAGTCTTGTACATATTACATTGTGTGATATAGACACAGAGAGAGTCCATAGGAGGCGGACTCCTTTGGTCATTACTGACATTCCACAGGAATCTTATATTAATCTGGGGAGAATGATGCCTTGAGATTTGGGCACTATATTATTCTTCCTTTTCTTCATCCTTGTAGTAATTATAAATATTTGTATTTTATTTATTTATTTGTTTATTAGATTTATACCCTGCCTCTTTTCCCTGGTCAAGGGGAACTCGTATTGATGTTTATATATCTGTTTGTAGAGAATCAGAATATCCCAGGCACGTCTTTCAACATATATCTACTTTGCTTACTTTTCTGTTGTGTTTGTCTAAAATAATTTAATGGTGATTTTTAGAAGTGGCTTTCTTAATCCTCTGTTTCATTTGTTGTCGGAAATCACCAATGGAGGACACACACTGGGTAGAGGCTCTTTCATATTCAAAACTTCCTTGTTGAATATAATAGAAAGCTAATGCTTTTCCACAGTCTGATCCTTTTTCAGTAACATAATTGTTTGCCAAAGGCAAATGAATGCCATTATCACACTCATACCTAAAACCAACTAAACATTATAATGCAAACTAGTCTTTAAACAGTTTCACTTCTGCAAAGAAAAAGCCTCACTTCTCTACCCAATGATCAATGCCTTAAATGTTAAAATATGCCTGCATTTTTTAAGACTGCCAAGCATGACTTGGCATTTTTAAAGGCTTTCATGAACTGTGGTTCCCAGGAAATATATGTATGATATCAACTTCTTTAGCAACATTGCAGGGCATTATGGTCAGTGGTGGGATTCAATTTTTTCCCCCGATTACTATGCCTGATTCTGTGGGTATGGCTTGGTAGCCATGGCTTGGTGGGCGTGGCTATGCGGTCATGTGACTGGGTGCCCCCCACTCCATTTTTTGCCTAGAAAGCCACCCTGAAGTGTCCTGGCAGCCAAATAGGGGCGCATAGAAACTCCTGGAAGGGGCAGGGCGGGGAAAGGAGGGGCCAATCAGAGGTGGTATTTGCTGGTTATCCAAACGAATCAAAATTATCACTTTCAGTTCTCCCGAACCTGTCAGAACTAGCTGAATAGCACCTCTGATTATGGTGTTCTAACTATGTTCTATGTATGACCTTATAGTGGTGGTCCCTGCATTCATTCTCTATATGTTTCTACATCAGTCATTGGTAGAATAAAGGACAACTTTTATCTGAGTCTTTGGAGGTCTCTTATCACATCCTCAACTTGATGAGTAAAGACTTATTAAAAAGCTTTCTATGATTGTTCTGATAAGAGATAGGGGCTGCTACCAGTTCTGGACTACAGAAATCCAGATAGCCATCAGTTGGCACCAATGTCTTCATTTTTTCTGCTTCCCTCTGATGCTATATTGTGATGGTCTACGTTTTTACAGCCCAGCTTTTAAAAATGCACTTAAAATAGGTTTTCATTGGCATCCTTACAATTCATTTTAGACCTGGGGCCTCCAACATGAGGCATGCAGTCCCCAATATTCCCACACACCCAGTTTGGGGCATCTATTAACTCTCTGTATCACCTAACCTCGAGAACATGAAAATATGGCCTAGGAAAATATGGCCTGGCTGAAAAAATGAAAAGTAAAATGAAATATTAAAAAATAAAGTAAAAAAGTTTTTCAACATCATTCTTATTTTCAATAATGCTTGTGGTCCTGATGAGCCCAAACCACACACTTAGAAAATATCAGCAATATGTGTTTAGCCTCACCTGACTTTAAAAAATAGACAAAAGAAGCTGGATAGGGCTGCAGTGTTCAATATAGATTGTAGAAATCTGAAGAAACACTAATCGACAGCAAAGCATCTTTTCTGTATCTCTTGCTTTCTAGAAGCTGTTGGATATTCCCACCCATATCTAATAGCGCTAATTAGAGGGGATTTCCTGTAGTAGTTAGTGGATGTCATGGAAGACTGTCCAGTTTCTCTTGCTGCCATTTAGTGTTGCCATTTGCAAGTTCACTCACACTATCCCTTTAAGATCATTGTGTCTGCCAGTTCTGCCAAATTGGAGACCTCATTTTATATGGATGCAGTACCACCGGTATCCCCATTACACCTGAAATGGTTATGAAACTATTGAACGAAGCTGACTGATATTGTTTAATACTTGCTTAACTGCTAGACATTTCCATAGGGTTTGCATAAGCAAAGGTTCTAGTGAGTATCTGGCCCGTGGCTTCTAGGATTGTCAAACGTATAAGTTTCTATCTGGCTTCCTTTGCCAAGACAGTGACAGACTGAAGCACAGCAGGAGATTTGGCAATTTGGCAGTTATTAATTTCTGTGACTTTTCATAAGGCTGAATGAATAGAAGCAGGAGTAAGAAAGAATAAATATTGCGTAGCTATGAAAAGACAAAAATATCTGTTCCAGACTAATTCATCATGGCTTTATACCAAATTGTGCTTCTGAAAAACATTATACATATATATTTAATATTTAATGGCTCCTGCATTTGTAAGTTACACACTTTGAATGAATCAAGGAATTTAAATCAGGCTTCCATCTAGGACTGTTACTTTTCTCGGCAGGAATATACTGTACAAATCCATTTGGTAATGACAGTCTTTGACAAAGTAAATCAGCTGGTCATAACAACATTAAAAGAACATGAATATGAGGGATTTACATGCCCCATTGCTTCACAGCAGAGAGAAGTGGTTTTCCATGAACACATACGGTATGGAGATGTCTTCAGATGCAGGCAACTTCAAAACCTGTGCAGATGCTGCTGCTTTGACAATTTGAAATGGTGTGCTTTATTTGCATTGTCATATATTGAAAAACAATTCATCTGAAGGGTCTGCACAGCTTTATGTTCTGACAAATCATACTAATGACTATATCTAGTTTGGGACTCTGTTTGTGACAAGGACAAGGAAGATGTTACCTAAGAGAATAACATGATATCCAAAAGCAGGGCATGAGGGCCATTGTCTTCTCTTGCTCAGGACCTCTTCTCTGACATTCAGAAGTAGGATGCATCTGCAATTAAACTATGGTGTCTAGTACCGACAGCTATGAATTGCCTTTTATCAATGGTGGGTTTCAACCGGTTCGGCCCAATTAATCCGAACCAGTTGTTAAAATAATTACGAGTTCAGCAAACCGGTTGTTAGAATTAAGCTACTGGTTCAACTGAACCGGTAACTAATTAAATCAGCTGTTTTTTGGGCCTAAATTGATGTACATACAGTGCATGCAGCGTATGCTTCACCTCAGGCCCCGCAAAACAGCTGTTTTAGCCACTTTAGGGCCGAAAATTTAGCAACCGGTTTGGCCGAACTGGTAACTAAATCAGCTGTTTTTCGGTCCTAAATTGCTCTGGGTGAAGCGCATGCTGCGTGCGCATGACCTCAGGCCCGAGAAACAGCTGATTTAGCCACTTTAGCCACCGATAGCTAAATGTTTGCCTGGAAGGTGGCTAAATCAGCTGTTTTTTTGGGCTGAGGTGAGGCAGGTGAGGCGCGCACTGCGTGCGCATCACCTCAAGCCTGAAAAACAGCTGATTTAGCCACCTTAGGCCCAAAAATTTAGCAACCTGTTTGGCTGAACCAGTCACTAAATCAGCTGTTTTTCAGACCTGGGTGAGGTGTCTGCTGTGCCTGCATCACCTGAAGTCCAAAAAACAACTGATTTAGCTTCCGTTCGGCCAAACTGGTAGCTAAACTTTTGCCCGGAAGGTGATGCACACGTATCACACATTTGGTGCACCCATGCATGCATGCACACACCAAAAAATGCCTGCAAGCAAACCAGTTGTTACACCAGTAGGAAGCCACCCAGGAAGGGTTTCTCCTGGTTCGCTGGTTACCTGTTTTGTGGACGCACTTCCCGATTGGCTGTCAAAAGCGCGCTGCCTTCAAAATCTTTGTGGTGTTCCGCAAACCCTCGGATCAGAGGGTTTGCAGAACACCACGAAGATTTTGAAGGCAATCCCGCACAGATCGCGTTT